>JAQGAI010001694.1:0-13962 GCA_034696905.1 Lepidocyrtus violaceus
GAACAAAGCATCGACGTTCCTAACCGAACAACCAATTCCCTATCCTAACTTGGGCATCTCAACCCTTTTTTCACACTGTCAATATTGCTAGTTCTACTATAAATTAGGGATGACATTCTGAAGATAAAAAAATAGATTCGCATAGAATGATAAATAGTAAAAGTCTCTGAAGCCATTTTACGTAAAACATTGTGCGTTTCTGCTATTGTAATCAATCACAAAAGGAATGCTTCTCATCCTTTTGTATCATCACGGATCTAGGTATCTATTATAGACAGACATTTAAATATTTGGTGTCCAGTTAGACTTAATCGAAATCATTAATCATGAAATCGGTTTTCATCGACACAACGACTTTCCATACAGCCTTGAAAGGATGCGGAATTCAGGTAGCAATAATGGCAAGTGAATTCCGCCTTGAATACCTGATGATTTTTATTGAATTAATTTATTTTGAACTTTTGTCTTTTTTAAATCAGCTTTACACATATAAGCTATCCTGACAAGGAAAACAAAAGTCACAGAAATAAATGCGAAAAATAAAATCAATCGATGAGGCGAACCTATTCGGGTGGAAAATTCTTTGGCTTCCCCATCCTTGTTTTCTTTCACTACCTGATCCATAAAAATATTATTTATTTTTAAAATTCTAAACGAGATGGATTGAGTATCTTCCCCTTTCTGATTTTAAAGTGACATTAATATGATGGCAAAAAGCAGTCAACCGAGTTTTCGAAGATCCCAGGCTGATACAGGTATTATGCTAATTAAGTGGACACCGTTTTTCTCTTCAATCTACTCTAAATACTGATGATGAATTATGACTAGGATAGAATGCCGACTGCTGACTACTCCATTTTATCACAGAGGGCGAAAAAATATTAATTTTTTAGGAGTATTTACGACTATGTTGATTGAAAAAACTAGTTTTATGGAAAAAAAATGCTCCTTAATGTGATTGACTGACATGTCGAGGAGGTGCATGGCATCATCTTTTAGTTTTTTATACTAGAACATAACATGGCCAATGCACCAGATTTAATGGGATTCAATGATCCAATCAAATCACTACTCCCAGAAAGTTGTTTTTTTGTATTTAATCCCTTGATATGTGGTCTTTAATTTGGAGTACACAATTTTTTACCTTCACATTCGCCACAGAGATGTACTCGATTGAATTCTCTCGCTCCTCATCCTGCTCAATACTGCTACTGTCCTCGTCAAAATTTATCACCGCTTCGACAACATCCGGAACAGGTATTGATATCTTGTCTGGCTGCAACATGTCTTCGCAGAATCCTCGCAGAGAAGCTCGTAAAGACGACTTATTCCTGAAAGAATGAATAGGGAAAAAATATTTGCATTATGTAACAAAAATGTTTATTTTTGCATGTTATTATTGGCATATGTCTGTACGTACAACCTCCATGAAATATGGTAGGATGTGTCATATGCTAAAATTACTCTCGGTTATTTGTAGTAAATTAGGTAGCATTTTCTGAAGTTTTTTGTTCGGATTTTGTTTGGCACATGATTGCAAAATTAATGGCTTGAGACTTTCGTTGAAATGTTTTTACAATCCAAATAGAAAGTGAAAAAATACTTACCATTCTGAATCGTTCTTTGAAGTTGTCGAAGCTATTGATCCATTGTATTGCTGCTCATCACTCAGATTATTACAAGAATTATTATCACTGTTGAGGCTGTTGGGACTGTTGATTCCATAACCCACCACATGACGATTCACTGCCTGAACTGGCACTTGAACAGATGCTGTCCCGTTCTCTGTGACACAAGAATAGAAAAAAAACTTATTTTTATTTGGAGAAATGAATCATTGAAAGTAAGGGAAATTCAGGTCAAATCCCTCATTAACAATCTTATTAACAAAGGATTCTATGTTGATAACAGAAATAAACAGCTTTTTAGAGATATTTTTTCTCCTATCCATCAGATTATCGACGGCAGAGAAGAAGCCAACAAAGAAGAAAAAAACGGTATGGCACAGGTCCTTCTAAAATTCGCGTATTTAAGCTTTTAAGTACCTTTTCTCATTGTTATTATCGCTAACATAAATAAATTTTATGACGTCCCTTCAAAATAATCTTCGTAGTTAGGAAAGTCATTAGCTTTTTATGATCATCGTCTCCCTTGATTCATTTTGCTCAGGTCTTAGGACACAAATCCGTTTGTCATCTCGCGAGGCAGTGTAGGGAGGCAATAACTTTTTTAGGTTCAGAATTTCAAAAGGGAGAGTAAAAAAATCGCGATGGGATGCGCTTTTATCATTTGTCATCTCGCTAATTTGTACAACATGCTAATGTTCCTAATCTTCTGTAGATCGAGTCTCAGTCCATGCTTTTTTAAAAGCTCACCACCGCGGTAGACCTACTCATTTTGACGAGATTACGCATGTACTTGTTAAAAAATTTCTTCCGTTTTCGTAGAAAATATGAAATTTGTGTGTGAGATCACTCATGAAGGGTTCTTGAAATATGAGATAGTTTTCTACTGTTTTTAGCACTGTGCGTTTAGTCAACGTCATTAGGCTGCTGTGCTCCATAATTATAATTAGATATGATTCAATTTTTTCCGCAACAAGATGGCGACTTTTCAAGAGGTAGTTTATTCAAGCGGCGAGATTCGGGAAAGGGGCTTTTTTGGTGTAGTGACAATTTGTTTCAATGACATGCCAATTCGTGTCGTCCACATAAAAAATCATAACATGACTAATTGATTGTATTGAAGGCAACGACTTTTTATGCTTGAAACAAAGGCACTTCACTTCTGGTAAAATACATCCCTAACGATAAGTTGACTATGGCTCTGAATATGACGCATCACATCAATCAAAGTACTTGATTTGGTCTTAGAAATTTCAGTAAAATACCACGAAAAAAATCATGCATGAATACGAGATGTGTGTGTGAATGTAAAAGCATTAGCTGCATAAAATTTACTTCAAAGGCATGCCGCGTCTTCCCTTTTTTCCCATTCCCATCCTTCCTGATCGGAATTTTCAATTCGGAAGAAACTAATAGTTGGCAAAATTTTGTAATGTTTATTTAAAAAATATTCTATGAATAAATTTTCATTTAATGTTTCAGGTTCCCCTTTTAAAATTAGGTACTTGATTTAGTATTCACATGCCGTATTGTATTATGCTAAGATTATGAAATCTGGGCAGTTTAACAGGAGATGATCATTGATCATGCATAGATAAATTAAAAGGGTATAATGGGGTATAATTTCTGAAGAAAAAAAAACATCATTACCTAACCCTTAACTAACTGACCTTAACTAAAGTGAAACAAAATAGTCTATTTCAGATACTCACCTCCCTGTTCAAATTTCCGTTTAAACATTTTTTTATGAAATCATCAAACAGAAGTTCATCTTCAATGATTACCCCAAAATTATAATATTAAAAGAAGCCATGATGCGTTCATAATAAGCTGGATTAGTCTAATTTCATCAGAAGAGTATCTTATAATATTTGCATTCCCCCATTTTATCCAAATAGTTTTAAAACTCTCAATTATCCGCTGATTAAAGATGCTTCCTTCGCATTCAAATTACTGGGGACTACACCAACTGTAAAAACTGTACTTCCTTGATTAGCCCGATACGGTACAAGATGATACCGTTTTAGCTAGCTCATGTCAATATTAAGTAATTTAAAGAAACGCTACTTTACAAATTACTGCGATCACTACCTGTCTTAGGTGGTCTTATAGTTCATATTCATGATTTGCAGTAGTCTATTTAAATTATGTAGTCGACACGTGATTTTGCCTTTCATTGTTCAGTCAGCGAATTCAAATCCATCAAAATTTTATTTAAAAACAAATTGGACACATGCCTGCATGCAGATCTCATAAATTAACCATGTCATAAAGTCATGAACCGACCAGAGTGTATCAGTGGCAGGCAGCGCCATGCCACCCCATCTAAATAGATGAATAGGAGCAAAATCTCATACATTTTTCCAATTAATTTAATCCTCCTTACCATATTTCCCCATTCCATTAAACTCATTCGAAAGGTGATTCCCTTTAACCTTGGCTCCCATTATCTCCGGTCCTTCAGGCCCGTTAGGTCCATTATTTTTCCCAGCAGCGCTCCCATTCCCGCAAGCATTACGCTTAGAATCATTCTGGCCATTGAAGATTTCACGGGAGGTGAGTTTGCACCGTGTCCGACTGAGGGAATTCATATTATCGCTGTTATCACTTGTTTCACTCGAAGGCTCATTCGGCGTGACAGAAGATGAAGAAGAAGAAGGAATACACGTTGTTGCTTCTTGTTTTTCTTCTCCTTTTTTCTCCTCTTCTTCCTGTTTGTCTCCCTCTTTGTTTGTGATGTTTTTATTATTATTATTGTTTGCTAAGTCCCTTTCAAAATCTTTAACTATTACCAAGCTATTTGTATTCTTTTCCCCGAGGCTTTCGACAGAACTAGATGAAATCTGCGTGGTGAGTTGCCTCTTTTCGACAGCCACCTCCGCATAATCACATTCCTTCTCGTTCAAGTTCTCGAAACTCCGTTTCCGAATGATAACGGGAGTCACTTCACAGTTTAATGTGTCACTGCTACCACTATCGATGCTAATGTTGGCAGCGTCGTCGCTACTCCCACTATTATTGGTGGCACTGGGCCCATTAACAATGTCCACTTTGGGGAGCAAACTCAAATGCTGAACAATTTGCTGCGGCATAGAACGGTCCTGCTCGTGAGATGTGCTTGAATACGTCAATGATTCGGCTCTGCTGCTACAGCTTTCATCATGGCTCGTTGAGTTATTATCCCCTCCTTTGTCGAACTCCAAGTGGGGAATGTGCCTCGCAAGATCGTCGTCATCTTCGTCATTTTCCGCTTTTACTTTGCTAGTTTCCCTTCCTATGATTGCAGGAGAAACTCGGTCACTTTTCCCATTATCTTCGGTAATCTCTCCTGTCGTTTTACCCTCCGCTGAATCATCATTATCCTGCTTGATCAGATTGGCATCCTTAATAACCTCTGCCTTTTGAACCGTGACATTATTGTCATCGTGTTTTCTGTGCAGCTCGCATAAAACTAAATGATCCTCGGGGCTAGGCGATGTTAGCTCGCTGCTCGTGGAGCTACAGCTTCTCACAACGTTGCACGGGTATTCATAAATGTTTTCCGAGAGGGAGGGAGACAGCTTTGACTTCGAATTTGGTTGCTTTTTTGGTTGTGCCGGCTTCACAGTAATGCCTAGATTTCTGGCATCCTCCAGAGAAGTCACAATTATTTCGGAAGGATTTTCGTAATGATTTTCCTCATCATTCAGAAATATTTTGTTTTCTGAGAAAATTGTTGAATCCTTGAACTCTGATCCATGAACCTCATCTGTGGAGAAGCCGCTGTCGGACTGTGTCCGAACAATTTTGTCCGTGTTGCTCCGCCCAAATCTTCCGAAGCGTTTTAGGCTCTCCTTGAATCTCGCCACCTTCCCCGGACTCGTATCAACTTTCCCCGCAGAACTTTTAGTGGAAGAGGCTGACTCCGGCTCAATGTCTCCGATGGAATGTCGCTTTTGTTTGCTCACTGAAGGGCCCCCATTCGAACTACCCAACTTTTGAATTAAATCCACCGAGCCGAATTTTTCCAGCTTGTACTTATACTGATCTGCGAACGTTGCCGTTTTGCTGGCACCAACATGTTTATTTTCGGTAGTGCCCGGGGCTCTCCCCTGCTTTCTGATAACTTCCACAAGAACCACGTCAGACGTGCCTGACGTATCCCCCAACTTGAAAGGGTCTAATCGTCCGCCCTTCCCGTTAGGTTGATGCTGCTGCTGAATCTCATTTTGAATATCCGTCAACGAACTGTAAATATGATCGTTTGGCGTGCTCGAGGTCAACGGAGGTGACGGGGAGTAACTAGTACTATTCCCACTGTTCTGACTCGGAGGATATCCCAAGCTACTCCGGCTCCTGTCACTTTGACTGTCATCATCAACGCTCAAAGCGATCCCACTTGTGGAGCGGCTATGCAGTAAACTGTTTGCAGATTGGGTTCCTCCTCCCTCTGCCGATTTTAAGTGACTTCGAAGGAGAGAAAAATTGCCACTGTCCCGATTTCGTGTGACAATGCTGTTGTTGTTGTCATTCGTTGTATTGCCACCGCTGCTATTAGTGGTATTGCTGTTTTTATTGTTGTGGCTGAATTTATACAAAGGGTTAAAAAAGGGCTGTTGCTCTACCTCCTCCACCACCACCACTTCTTCTGCTTCTTCTTCGTCTACGTAGATCCTTTGTAAAGAGCTGCGTCGATGATGGTGAGGAGTTTCTCCGTTGTTCCCTCGCAATATGAAATTTTCGTCTTCGTCATCCTCCTCATCATCCTCATCATCATCGAAATAATCACCTTCTTCCTCTGCTCCTTCTTCTGAGACTCCTACAGCAGCCCTCTTTCCAATCCCCTTCTTTGTTTTCCCTTTGCTCTTATTGCTGTTGCGGTAAATGAGACTGGGACTTGAGCCATACGACTTTAGAGAAGCTCCACTTGCTCGTTTACCACCATTGCTACTGCCAGACTGTCTCGAAGACACACGGGAAGAGGGGTGGGAGGTGGTGATGCTGCTGCTACTTTTATTATTCCACCTGAAAGTCAAAAGGGAAAAGCAAACAATGAGTTGGATGGAAAAAGGACCATGCCATAATAATGTAATGTGTATCAAAAAAAACTGAAGGGAAATGTGTAATAAAATGGTTCTTGATGCGAACTTAGTTTTTTTGATGTGGATGCATTCATCTTTTACGCATCACCATTTCAAGAAGACACGTATATCGCATATATGTATAAAAATACGTTCGCATGAAGAATCTTTTGTGAAAGGGGTAGCTGTATACTTTGTAGGAACCATACATAAAAATTGAATGCAGTGAATCGTCATTATCATTTCATTTTTTAACAATGACAAAACTGAGCTACTGAAATCAAGAGAGGAAAGCTATTAGCTTTTTTGAAAATGTTGTTGTATCAGAAGGTACTGAATGGAGGATAAGGGATGGATAGCGGTTGGTTGTGTACTGTTTATTTTTGAAGATACTTTTTTTTATACAAAACTGACATGTCATCGTTCTCTTTCTTTTTCCTAAGCCACAGGAAGAGCAGTAGAACACTTAAAGCTGATATATTCGTTATAGCTGGGTCTGACTGAACACTGTTTGGAATGATGGATGTGAGCATTAAAACAATAGCAAGCAATAAAACTACATTTTAGTCATTAAGAAAGAGCTCGAAAAAGTACAGCGGTCTCATTTGTCGTTGACAGGAATATTGCCATACTTAATGCATAATGCATTTAGTAAAACACGAGAGGAAGATGAAGTGAGGGAGAGAGAAAGGGAGAGATGTGATGTGAGCACTTTTCATTTTTTTCTGTACACTTGCTTAACTCAAATATATTTAGGGATATTAAAACATTATCTCTTCGTGAAAATGTAATTTTTTTCTGATGGTGGTGCATGCACAACTCTACTTTCATGCATCAGAGAGTTTTTTTTTCATTTCCATATCATTATTCATTATCATTCATCAGCATGATGTATTTGCTCTGTTCATGCTCAAATTAATGCTATAAAACCGTTCAAGAAATTAGATTCATGTTTCTATTACGTAAGCATAAAACTCAAAATCAAAGACGAAAGATATTTACTTATTTTGTTTTACTTTGAATATTTGGATTTTGAGGAGAGAAAAAATTGTGATTTTATTTTTGCACCCAATAAGCAAACACTAGAATGAAAGTTGTAACCTGTCATGTCAAACTAGCAGTGAAGCAAGATAGTATAGCAATAGCAATGCACTTGTTCTTCAATATTTCATGTAAAGTAAAAGGATGATGATGAGGATGACGAGCATGATGCAAAAATAGTAAAAATTAAAATCAACTCAAGAGATAAGCTTCAAGTCGGCTCGAAAACTCACTCGGTTGCCGTTTTAATTCAATCCGTTTCAAAAAAAATCTTTACTGCTTACTGTGAATTCGTTAAATTAACAGCACGATGCGGAATGAACCTTTACCACCAACCGCTAACGTAACACACGTTTTCTGAATGACGTTAGTTTGACTTTTTAGTGATTAGGACTGGTGATAATTTAAAATGATCTTTGGGCTGAGGCTTTTCCCTTCTGCTCTTGAAGCGCCGAACGAACTAGACTTTGTTGGATTTTACCTCGTCAAAATCATTAAGGATCATTTCATATGCATAATATGCATTTCAATCTAGAGTTTTATGCATTTAGTTCAGTTTTTTTTTTCAAAAGAAATATATTTTAGTAGTGCAATGTAAGCCGTAAATTATGTCAGATTAAAATCTGGGCGCAAGGGAAGGGTGATAGCAAGATATTCTTCTTTAGAATTCCGCTTTGCAAAAAACACAACATTCAATTGTCTCATTAATTAGCATCTTTAATTTAAAAGTATGAAAATAAATTTGTTTCATGTTGAACAGGAAGTCTGCTTTTACACGAATATCCTATTGGCATGGTTTAGAGGAAAAGGGTGCGGTTCTGTTTCTGGTAGAGGTGAAATGGATCCTGTCATTTGTAAATAAATGCTTGATAAATTAGAATCAAAATAAAAGTAAGTCATGTAGATATGCAATGTGCGAAGCTTCATTAAATGAGTTGGTTTTACATGGTATAATGCTAAAATCGGAGGAGGTAACGTTGAAACAAATAGGCTTCATAATTTTGTGAAGTCAAATGGATTGGACGACTGAACGTGCTTTTTGACCTAATGCGTCGTAGAATACACAAATATGTGGGGGGTTGATTTGATCAGTCATTTTAAATAATGTGGAACATAAAATTCTTCATAAATTGATGAACAAAGGAACGTAAAAGGCTAATTTGATCCAGCGAGAAAAGTGGCTTGTTGAAAGAAGGTTTTTTTTATTTATGTCTGAATTAATGTACTGCTTTTATATGCTAAATGGGTCATATAAAACATGTAATTTGAACTTATATAGTGCCATAATAATATCCACCTTGGCATTTACTCACTCACTTTACTCAGCAAGGCAGTTAAGTAAGGATGATAATGAAGCAATGAAAATAGGAAAATTTATACTCCTACAGGTTGAGCTTTGACAGAATACTAATTAAATCCTAAATTACAAATGCAAATGCTTGTAAATTGGGGGATTCTAAGCAGCGAGGAGTAAATAACGCAAGAAAAGTATTTGAGCAATAAACGTTTTCATTTGTAAAATAATATTTGATGTTTGAAACTTTCCATGTTTGTGTGCCTACTCATAAGCACGGAAACCATAAAGCCATGAAGAGCTTGGTGAACAATCAATCATCAAAAGCCACAAGATTTCAATTCCCCCTTTTCCAAAACAAAAAAAAATCAATTGATCAACTGACCAATATCTTTTGTAGCTAAAATCCTATGCAAATCAATACGATATTGCTTCATTAATCCCAACATCCTAATTTGTAAGTTCACGAATGGACAATTTTATTTGGAGAAGAAAAGTGACTGGTAACAAGAAAAGATTGATTTCCATTGTCAGTGTCGATGGTCAACTTCCTCCCACGGGGAATGGAGGAGCTTAAATTGTCATCTCATCTTTGTAAAGAAAAAAGTTGCTTTTTCCATCTTGGCTTGCTGAAGTGGAAGAGGTGACTAGACATGGAACCAAGTCAACTCACCAAAAAGGAGCAAGTTTAGTTTGTGATCAATGATCATATTGATCGCAAAGCATCTCATTATCGGAGATGTAAGGAAATCCAATCTATATCAAATTTCAAGACGCTCAAGGTAAAAACTCTGAAGGGAGAGAGAAACCACAAAAACAGAAGCAACTTTGTGGATCCTTCTCTTCTTGCTCACTTTCCTGATATGATATGATTTAAAAATATGCATACCTACTCGCAAATTCAAGGATACGCATCAATATCTTTATACGGCATCTACAAGCAAGCAAACAAGATTGATTACAATCCAATCTGCGAATTTTTATACTGTTTTGCCAAAATCATATCTCATCTCATTCTTGAATTTTTGCATGATGAGCTCAATTTGCAGTTTTTATTTGCACATTCATTCCTTCACTCGATAATATCATTCCCAGGGGCGAAAGACAATGGAACCATTAAACAGTCCTCTCTCTCTCCCAGATTGGTTTTTACTTCCAGCTAATTTGCCATTTTTTCCCTTCAATGTAATGTCCTTAATGACTTGTAAATAAACAATTTTCGCAGCAGCCATCGTTTTGTGCAAATTTTTGTTTTGGCTACCGTGTAATTTAGTAGCTTCAAGTGCACATCTATTTGGTCTAATTGCACCTGTTTGTTGTTGTTGCTGCTGTTTCGTTTTTGGGATGTGCAAACCTTAATTGGAAAGTATGATTTCTAGCAGCTCGCAAAAATTGCGGCTGGCTGCAATAGATGAGCAGTCACATTTTGAGGGAGTCATACTTGCCTTAAACCCACGAGGAGTGTGTAGGTATGTGTACGTGCCTGTAAAACAGAATTGGCAAACCCATCCAATGCAATTATTCGGCTTATAATTTGATTTATAAAAAGTAATGACATGTTGAGGTTTTTACTACAAGACTTTCTTGGTCGCTTGTGAACTCATGTGACAAAACCAATAACTGATTAACCAACGAACCATAATCTCTTGATAATCATAATCACTACCCTTCCCTCTCTCCTTCCTTAACCATGATTGCTCGCTTGCTCAGCTTAACACTTGATTTGATAATGCAAAAACGTCCCACTTTGTTTTCGTTTTTTATTAGCAGCAGTCATAGGCATGATTTGGTTATAGGGTGGCAGATACCTACGTGCGTACCTTCCTGGCTCCAAAATGAAAGCTTATTTACAAGTAGGCAAGTAAAGTAACCAAATACAATTATTGTTTTGCTTGTTGAAATCCCTTTTCTTGTAAATAAAAAAACTTCCTTTTCTGACACATGGACATGACAAATGTATATTTTGCCTTGAGTTGACCGTGTGGCGTGTGCACATTCATCATCATGATCATCCAAAAAATGTTCCATTTTCACAGACAACAACCGCAAGTTTTTTATGACGTGCGTACGTATGAAAGTTTGTGTGAGTCGAGTAGGAGTAGATTAATCCTCTTCGGTTTCAGTTACATTTTTTTGCCATAATTTCTCTTGACATGTCCGGGTAAATTGTTTTTTCATAACGGTTAGAAATTTGTAAATGTTAATTCAATCATAAAAGGTAACAAAGGGCAGGCATCAAAGTACTTTTTCACGCTAAATAAAACCCAATTTAATTAATAGCCTTGAACGAAAAAAAAAAGAATTTTGTGCGTTCGCTAAAACAACTATGAAAATTCGAAATCGTTATAGTAAGATGGGTAGGTAAACAAGAGGCAAGCCTAGCGTCAAGGCCCGTAAACAAATATGGATTTTCTTTCTACATGCTACATTCAAGTAAGCGAACCTGTAAAGCCAATTTATATGAATAGGCATCTTCGTTTCAATCACTCTCGAAATAAAAATCCACGCACACAAAAATGCACGTGGTGGAATGAAAAATTCTTCGTTGATTGCGAAATTGGTAAAACAAACGTTTCTTGAGCCTGATTCATATGTGCATATTATAAAAATTAATAACTACCTACCTAACTACATGACTGCCCCGAAATGAGTTCTAAAATTGTTCGCTGCCGCATGTATTCCTTCATACTGTTTGATTCTTTTTAAATTTATGATTATTTTGATTTTTTGAAAATAAATAAATAACCTTACCCGAGGGCATATAACCTAGAGTGCATTCTAATATTGCTCCAAATTTCAACCCATTCACGTGAGCAATCATATCATATCATATGTAAAACTTACTCATACATGGATGTTATTAATTTTTTTCGCTGATTTCAAAGGAATAACTTGGTACTATTGACTAGGTGTTGGTGGCGCCTTATTTCATTTACTTTTACATGAATATTAACATAAGAATCCTGAGTTTTTATTTACACTTTGCAAAAAAAAAATATCCATTGCTTTATCAACACAAATATGGCCAGAAAGAAAATAAAAATTGAGGATCAGCAATACCAAGTACGAAAGCTTACATGGGATCGTATAGTGCTCACTTAAGCAAATATTTCAAAACGTAAAAACACCTTAAAAATATGCCTTCCCTGTACTTAAAGGATTCAGTGCAAAAATCCTGTAAACACTGTTATGTGCTCGTTATACACATTTATACATATTTTTCAACAAAGCTCTGTAAATAAATATGAATTGAACTAGCTTGCTCTCGTAAAAGCTGAGAAGCTTATCATATGTATTTCTTCCGAAAAGGTACTCATCATCATCTTATCAATATCATACATACCTGAGCACATACTGTGTTATATGCGATGATATCCAACAAAAAAAATATTTGACCCACTCATCGACGTTAAGAAAAGTACACAGAAGATAACCTTACCTCGACTTAACCTCGGCAATCCAATTGTTACGAACCGTCCGTTTTGGAATTGTGGCTGCCAATTCCGGGCCCAGATTACGATATCGTCCATTGACCGGGGAAGCTGGTGGTGTGTACTCGAGGGAGGAACCGTCGGGATTTTCATTATCTGTATAGGGAGTCAAAATAATATAATGTTCATCGGGTTGAAGTACAAGGATGGTCCATTACTCGTAAAGTAGTCGTACAAAATACAAACTTGCAGAATTTGTTCCTTTTTTTTCACGGATGAGCATGAGAACATGTAGCCCAAATTGCCAGCATTATTTTAGGCAATTAAAATATTTACCGTAATTTCCTTTACTTATATACCCAGATACAAAACTCTTTTACCAGGGCATTAGTACCAAAATTTATGAGAAAGACCCCATGCTTCGAATAAGGTTTGATGAAATGATCGGTTGGGAAAAAATTATAATTTAATAAAAGAATATCTTTCTCTTTCCAAAAAAAAAGAGTATAAATTCGTACTTTTCATCTCGGGGATGGGATCGGGTGAAATAGGCTCGTTTTCTTCAGGCATTGTGGAGGATGAAGAGTATGCAGATACTGTTTATGGTAGAATCAACTTTACACGTTTTAAACTAAATGGCGGTAGAAAGCATTTTTGCAACTAGTGGCACTTTATTCCTTGTTCGTGATCTCCTCTAGCTTTCCACATGTCCGATCCAATTTGAAAACTTTAAAAAGTAAAACTTATTCTCCCCCCGCACAAACACATTAAAACTTAAATGAGAAAGGCATTATTATCATGATGGTCCATGCCGTAATTAAATGGGGAGGGATAATTAATTACACGAGAGTCACGCATTTTCACTGCGCACCGTATTCAAAAGTAAATAGGCAAACTTTTCCTTTTTAGACTATTCGGATGTAACATGTAACGGAAGGTCTTTGACAGAGGTAATCAAAAAACTAAACTTTTAAAAAACAAATTTTTGCACAGTAGAACTTTATGATTTTATGAGAGCAATATGCTGCCAATTTAAAGTAATCTCCTCAACAGTTATAACGAAACTGATCAATAAGCGTTACAAATTTTTAAAAGTTCGAGTTATCTACCTACGCATTTGCAACTGCAGACTTTAGATGAAATCTTAATCTTGTTGGGTTTTAATGTATTTTAGGAATAGCTTTATAAACAGTTTTTATTGACGGAGACTACAGAATATTATTTTATTTTGATTTGATTTTGGATAATGATAGGGGATAATACAAAAGGAGGAACCCAGACAAGAGATCATTTTCATGCTTACCGTAAATAATGGTACAAGAAACTAAATATTCTCATTTATTGAGACGTGATGGGAAACAATATTTGCTCGAATATATTTTTGAAAAACACCTAATACTATTTCAAATTATCAACATAAGGTAAGTTTAAGGAGGTATATCACGAGGTGCGTGCTTTCGAGCTCAAAAGTAAATTACAGAAAATTACAGAAAAAACCGTATTGTAGGTCA
>JAQGAI010001695.1:0-13961 GCA_034696905.1 Lepidocyrtus violaceus
GTCCTGGGCACACTTACTTATACTTTTTCAAAGTAGCGAAAAACCCCCAAGGGGGAACTCTCTTTTTTTAGACTGTGATCCTCTACACTGCTCTGTCTGCTCCGTTGATGATGAAAAATAGTACGGAAAAAGCTGAATTACAAGTTGAGTAGCTACGTTTGCTTGTAAGTTTAGCTGCTGAGAGAGAGAGGGTATACATGGAGGATATTTATATACGGTGGATGGAGGGCCGACATATAAAATTATTTTATGAGCCACTAAAAGTTGAACAATTAGCCCGTTTTTGTTTTTATGACTCTTTTTACGGGCTTTCTGCGGCCAAGTCCTTTCTTTTATATGAATAATTTCTCAGAGCAGAGAAAAACGGAAACCCAGACAAAAAATACTGAAGACAAGTCACTCCAGTTAAGGAAGATGATGATGATGAAGAGCAAAACCTCTTTGGAATAACTAGACACAGAAAGTTGCAAAAGCTGAGTATGACAATCCATTTCCCCAAAAAAGGATGAGAGAAAACTGCACTTTTTTAGTAACTGCATTTCTCCAGCTTTAACTCCGCTTTATTCAAGTGAAGAGCCAAAAGGGAACGGGACATAAGCACATAAGTAATATACCATAATATAATTACTGGCTTGGCTAATTCCACTAAAGACAATTTCTTGTTGGTGGGAAGAAGACAGCTTAAAATGGATGTGTCTTGTCTCGACTAAAACCTAACCAATGTGGTTTTTTGGATCTGGCTGGATGGGAGAGAATATTTCAGCCTTAAATAGATTTCACTTTCTTTTCATCATTTTATACTTGGTTTGGTGGAGAAAAGGAAGGGTTTTTGGCATTGGCTTGGATGCTATTTTTCGGCACTGCCTTTGCCAGATCCAAACCATTGTTTCATTTTTAATATGAAGTGACGTGCACAAGAAATAAAATGAGCGTCTAAAAAAATAAGGCACATATAAACTGGAGAAGTTGCCATATTATTTGTAAGTATATTTTCTCCCGAATAATAATAGTAATAATACGGTCATATCATTCATGGAGGTTAGGTTAGGTATAAGTATGTACAAGTATATCGTAGATCTTGTGTAAAATAATGACGCAATTTGGTTTATGGCTGGATAAAGATTAAATTGGATTGTCTTCTACTGCTGCAAAGGGTAAAACAGGGAAGGAGTTACTGAAGGAGACGACGAAGAGAGAACGGATTTACTGCTTTATAAGTGTCATGAATCTAAACCGATGAGAGAGGGAGGATGGCTGGCAGGGCCAGGAAGGAAGACAATTTTCTTCCAGCCATTTCATAATAGATGTGGAAAGGAAATATATTATCTAGGTAAAATATGAAGCTATATACCTATATGCCTATTATCGTGTAAAGTTATTATAGTCTGACTTCTTTGATAATTTTCTCCCCTTTTCTCCTTTCCATCCTTTTAGGAGTGCTAACTAACCGCAAGAATTCATCCCCAAAAATCTTGGAAAGCCGCATGGACTTAAAAAGAGGAGGAATTAGGAGTAGGTGGATAATGTTCTTGCGGAAAGTGCATCGAAGAGGTTGCGGAGAGGGCAGAAAGGCTTCAAATAAAATCGGGCTTTGAGGAATGCGTTTTTATTAAGGAGCATCATGGTGCGTAAATAGACTTTGGTATATGGATGGACGATGCTGATGTACCATAAACGCATTTGATTAGAGCCATTAAAAGCCTCCTTTTATTTTTAGGCTTTCATCACATCACATCACGTTCATCAGGCCAAGCCAAAGCCACACACGCATTGACAAGAAGAAAACTGGCATATATGAGTGCAGTGTGATAATTGAGTTGTTCGGGGAGAAAGAAGAAGAAAAAAAAATAAGTTTTTATAACGGTCATATAAAAGTACGATTGGATTGGGCTTTACTGCTAAATGATGAGGGAGTCAACTTGCTCCTTTTATATGGGAGTCCAGTAATTTTTTAGCAGTAAAAAAATGTGAAGAGGAGAACGAGGATGTGATGTGAAATGCATAAAAAAAATGTTTGTATGATTTAGCGAGGAGATGTGAAAAGCTTTGCTGAGCTTTTAATTTCCTTTCAGCCAGCCAGGCTGAGAAAAGCAGATTACCGTCCTTAATGCATTTACTACTTAATGTAGCATACTGCTTAAAGAATGGAATGAAAATGAAAATGAAATGCTTTCACATCTTCTTCAGAAGAGTAAAGTAAGTAAAGTGTAAAAAGTAAGCTTATGGAATGGAATGGAATGCTTTTTTTTATAATGGTGAAGTGAAGGTGCTGCATTTAGTTGAGAGAGGAAGGAAAGGTAAATTAGCATCCGTGGTCTGCTCTGGGAGAAAATGGCCCTCCAGCTTGTAATAACGTCTGTCAGTACCTTGTATAATATAATATGAGAAGTTTTCTGTGAGCGCCCGGAGCCCGTTGTAGGATGTGGAATGGAACGGTGAAGGAGAGAAGAAGGGCTCGGCTCGGCTCAGTCTATTCTGCTTTTGAAACTTTGATGATGCTTTTTAGTCTACGCATAGCCATTTAAAATGAGTTAAGTAAGTTGAGTTGGGAGTAAAATGAAAAGGAGAAAATGGCTGACGAAAAAAAAGTGAAGGAAGCTGGTATGGTAGGATGGTGTCGGGTAATGCATTTCTTCCTCTCGTGCAAAATTCTACTTAAAAGGACGAAGAAGGGAAGGGAAAATAGCTGAAGTGAATTAATTAAAAGAATTTGCATAAGTTGCTCCATTTAATTAGCCCGAAATGTGCTTTATATTTATCCGTATGTTCTGTAGTACTTTCTTTCCGGCATTCTAGCAACATTGCTTGGGAGTGAGAGATTAGTAGAAAATGTGAATGAATTTGGACAAGGGAGAAAGGAACAGGGAGGCAGGTGGATGAATTTTTTTCTGTAGTTAAGCTTGAGAAAGAAAGAGAAAGCTACTCATCCACTCTATATCCTTTCCTTACGTCACGTGTCTCCACTAACTTAAACATTATAAGTAAAATTAGGAGAAATGAAAGAAAATTATTTTTTACCTGATAGTAATAATAGTCCTCGACTAATTGTCATGCCCACAGAGGGGCTGGAGGTGGAGGTCTCCTTGGAGCGGGGAAGGGCGGAGGTGGCCTATTTGGTGGCGGAAATGGGGGCACGTACAACGGGACATGCCCATTGCCATTCGAATTATTATCACTATTGTTGGCATTGTTATTTGTCGCACTATTATTGCAATGATTAGAGTTGGGGAGGGCCCCATTGGGGGGGCCATTCCCGTTGAGATGAGGATGACTAGTCGGGGTGGTGTGATTACCATTCCCATTCGGGAGGAAGCCATTGGTGCCCAACGTGCTGGAGTTGAAGAACTGGTGATGAGGATGATGAGCGTTTGGATGGTGATGACTCATCGTCATCGAGTTATGATGGTGAAGGCCGCCCCCATGAGGAGGGGGATGGGCGGGGACTGCAGGCTGCTGTTGGTGGAGGTGATGATAATGATGAAGATGATTACTATTAGCACTACTATCACTACTACTAATGTTCAGAGGGAGGGTGGAGGCGCCGCCCAGGCTGGAAGCCGTATAATTATGCACACTCGCAGCACTTCCCACACTTCCACTCCCCCCGCTCCCAGGCCTGCTCATGGTCATCAGTGTCCTGGCAGTGTAGGAGGCCCTGGGCTCGGGGAGCGCACAACGGAGCTTTGCCCAAAACAGTTTATCGTTGGCGGAGAGGACGGTAGCGGATCTCAAGCAGACCCGGAGATCAGGGTCGAGGTCCCTTGTGGGGAGGTCACCCAACGTGACAGCAACCAGCCGGTTCCGCTTCCCCCTGAGTGCGGCGTGAAGGGCGGACTTGAACTCGAACCGGCACCACTCCGACTGGAGAAAGTTCTTTGAGATCACCACAACAGTCCTTTTACTGGACTCCACAGCCTCCACAATCGTATCTGCTATGTAGGACGTTACAGGGAAGTCCTTATAGTGGAGGCAGAGCCTATAAGGGTGATCGGACTGTTGTTGGAGCTCCGCCGCAAACACTTGGTTCACCCAGGCCTCATCCTTCATGGAATAGGCCACGTAGGCATCATACAACTTCTCCCGGTCATCATCCAGCGTCGTCTGATAGCATTGATTCAGGGGGCACTTGGCCACGGCCCAAATCCTCAGGGAGTTCCGCTTCCGACAGACGGCCAGGAAGACAGTCCCGATCAACAGACAGATAGCCATCACGGCGGCGAGGAGAGGGAGATATGGAGGAAGTTTCGTTTCGGGGGCTTCGGACGCCCCGGACAGGGCAGTGATTTCGGAGCACTTCGTCCCATTCATGTAGACCAGACTGAGGGAGCGCCCATTCAGTCTGCAGTTCACTCCGGAGGCATCCATCAGCTTGTGGACGTTGGACTGGATCCATGGGGCGGCCTGAGACACGTATTCGCAGTTACATGACCAGGGATTTCCCGCCAGTGCTATCTCAACCAGGTACGGATTCTGGCTCAGCGTCCACATCGAGAAGGTGCTCAGCCTGTTCCCATCCAGCTTCAGCACCTCCAGCATCCTCAGTGTTGTGAAGGTGTTGTTGGCAATGAAGGTGATCTGATTGCTCTGGATGTAGAGCTCCCGGACTGATTCCAACGGCTCGAACTCATAACCATTTAGCTCCGTGAGAAGGTTATCCTCCATGTGGAGGACAGACAAAAGTTTCAAACCTGAGAAGGAGTTGTTCTGGATCCGCTCGATGCCCGTGCCATTCAGGTAGAGAACCCTGAGGTTCTTCTTCCCGATGAAGACATGGCTGGTCAGCTCGGGGAAGTGGTTACCATCCAGGTAGACTTCTGTGGAGTCCATCGGGATCAGCTTGGGGATGGAGGAGTGATTGCGATCCGCACAGTCCACGATGTTGCTCAACCAGGTTGAGTCGTGGTAGCAGGTGCAGCCGTCCGGACACGTCATTTCACAGTCACACGCGTCAAAATCTTAAAAAAAAAAACAATAAAACCTCAACTCGTTAGTAAATTGGAATAAAAAAGATATAATCATTCCTGAAAAAAAAGTTTTGTTTTATTTTGATTTGATGCGTACCACAACATCCACAAGTGGTGAAGCAGTGGGTCTTGTATGAGCAGAGGAAGTTGGACGGATCCGCCTCCGTCAAGGGGACATAGTATTTTGCACGGTGGTAGACCAGCTTGCAGTAAACACTGTCCAGATCCATGACGTTGGGATGCTGGCGCAGATGCTTGTCCAGTCGCTGCAAAGTAAAAAACAAATTATGCGTTTGGAACACTGCTTATAAAACAAATTGATGCGTATATGCGCTCTAATACATTTAAAATCTAAATTAAAAATTTAATTCAAAGCAGATATGTATCAACCTACCACATTGTAGATAAGATAATTAAAAAGGAAAGTAAATAATTTTACCTGCATCCACTCCATCTTGCAATCACAAAGTATGGGATTCCCCGCAATATAAAACTCTGGCAAGGGCTTCTCCTTTGGAAAAGGTGAAAGCTGCAGCGCCCTGATCTCCAACGTCTCAATTTGATTCGCAAAAATGTCCACCCTACTCAAATTGGCCTTGTTGTAAAACGTATCCGGCTCAATATACGAGATCAAATTATCGTTCAAAAACAGCATCTCAATACTATCCGGAATGGTGTTGGGCCCGATCCTGGTCAGCCTGTTGAAGCTCGCATCCAGCGTCTGCAAATGGAGCTCCATATTCCCAAAGTAGTTCCCCAAATCCGCGATCCCATTCTTGTGCAGATCCAGCCACTGGAGCTGCTTGGGGATGAGGGCGTAGTCAAACCAGGTCAAGTGGTTGTCCGACACGTTGAGCCAGATCAGGCTGGGGAGCTCCGCAAACAAATTGCTAATATCTTGGAGGAAATTGGCGTCCAGCCGGACGGCTTGCAAATTAGTATTAGCGTTGAAGGCCCCCTTCTCCACGGTCTGGATCCGGTTCCGGGCCAGATTGAGCACTCGGAGGGAAGGCAACTCCTTTAGTGCATCCTTGCTCACGTTAACCACCCGATTTCCGGTGACTCGAAGGCCATACAGGTTGGGCAGCCCTATTAATTTGGGGGACTCCAACTGCTCAATCATGTTCTCCCCCAGGTCGACCGTCTTGAGCAGGGTCAGATTTTGGAGGGCGAGAGGAGCCTTGTCAAAGCCGTTGCTGTTCAGATTGAGGTCCTTCAGACTGCTGCAGTTCTGGAATGCCTGGGGATGGATGTTTTCCAGATCATTGTTGTCCAGGCTGAGCAAGCTCAACACAAACAGCCCATTCAACGCCGTGGAATCAATCGCCGTCAGCTTGTTATGGGAGAGGATGAGCGTGTGCAGATTGTTCATGGCGGAGAAGGTATTCGGCTCAATCGTCGCGATCTCGTTGTACTCCACGTTCAATATCTGCAAGCTGTAGAGGTCCTGGAATGGTTCGGGACTCAGACGGGTAAGCTGATTGTGGCCCAAGTCAAGGAGGACCAGACGGATCAGACCATCGAAGACTCCGGATTGGAGGAGATCCTCTCCGGAAGAGGAAGATGATGATGCTGTTGTGGCAATTGCATTATTATTTGCCCCGTCTTCTCCTCCAGATGAAGTTGTTCCATTATTCCCCTTTGCCCCATTCTCCTCCTCATTGTTTTCCTTCTTGGAAGGGGCGACCAACTTGCTGGCGGCTCCTGGCTTGCTGCTACTGTTCGGAACAAACCACTGAGATGTCAAAGAGTTATGTGACAGATCCAACACGACCAACTGTTCCAGCCCGGCAAACAGTTTTGAAGGGAGGGAGACCAAAGAGTTGTTCTGGAGATAGATCTCAGCGATCTCCTTGCTCTCCTGGAAGAGTGTCTCCGGGAGCCCGGCAACTTTGTTATCCGTCAGGTTGAGCACCCTGAGCCCCCTCAGTCCGGCGAAAGCACGATCCGCCACCATGGATATTTCATTCCCTTGCAAGTAGAGCTCTTTGAGTTGGGCCAAGGAGGCAAGACCCCGAGCGGGCAGGAGAATAAGCCGATTGTAGGAGATATCCAGGATCTGGAGCCCGAGTCGGCATCCTCCCCCAGAGATAACGTAGCCAGGCTGTCGGAGGGAGGAAGGAGGGTTTGCAACGAGTAATGAGTTATTATTGGAGCCATTATTCCCAGCCTTATCTTCCCTTTCCCTAAAGCCGAGATCACTAATGTCCTGCAGTCGGTTCAAGCTCACATTTAAATGCACGAGGGATTTGGATTGGCAAAAGAGTTTGTCCGGGAAGGTCCAAATGTTGTTCGCACTTATGTCGATCTTCTCCAGCTGGCTCAGCTGGCCGAAGACGCCGGATGCAATGTCCAAGCTCAGGGCAGGCCTACAATTGGCGAAAACAAAATCAAGGAAAACATGTCATGGGAGTCAATATGGATTATATGCCAATACGCCAGTATGGATAAGGTGAAATGACTTTGTATGATTTTCCTAGGTCAAAGTTCAACTTGTGATGACATGCTATTTAATAATAATTTTAAAAGAAACAACTTTGTTTTACTTACCACGCCGTGTTATGCGTCCGAATGGTCACATTCTTCAACAAGCTCAGCCCGCCAAACACGCCCGGCGACAGCCGGCTCAGCTTACAATGCTCAATATTGAGTTCGCTCAGATGACCCCCCAAATGGGCGAGACTCCCTGCCTGAAGGGAGCTCTGATAGAACAACACATTAGAGCACTCCAACGTCAGCGAGACTATGGAGTAGTCCCCGGAAAGCGCGGAAAAGTTCGTCTTGTCAAATTCACTATTGATGGTTCGAAGTTTGCAGGAAAGGGAAATGTCCGAGGAGCCCGGCAAGCTTGACACTTTCTCACAACCCTCCAGGTATTTCCCCTCCACGCTCAGGAGTAGAAGGGAAAGCAAGAACAGGACAACAGGGCCCATTTTCCTAGCTTTTCTGCTGCTCGAGCCCACCACATAAATCAACTCCTCCGGTGACAATAATAACCGTCTCCAGTTTTTTCCTCCATCATTTTCCTCCTCCGCTGCCCTTGCTGATGATGATGCTGGTGAGTTCCTTTTATTTTCATCCATAAGCCGATCACGGCCACCAACAAGGTGACGATCACATGGATCCATTCTCACCAACTTTTCTTCTTTCCCCTTCCAAGCTTCTTTACACAGCGAATGAATTCATTCGTTCGTACATCGAGTCCCTTCGTTTCCTTTTCTTCAACTTTTTCCTTCAGTAAAAAAAATATGGATCAACTCCAACAAAAACGCGAAGAAAAACTTGGGAAAGATAACGGGAAACGTTTGCGGAGGAATCTGCTTATTTTTTTCTTTCCCTAATACTTTCACTACTTATTCTAAAACTTTATTTTCTTCTTCTCTTCTTCCTATTTTTATTGATGATCCGCTCCTATTTTCCTATGCTTGTCCTTGTAATTCCATCTCATTCTTTATGTTCTGACGATGACATATGGATAGAAAGAGAGAGAGAGGAGTAAACGATGATAAATGCACTTCACTTGATTCAACTTTATCGTGGAAGGAAGTTCACTTTATTGAAAGATAGAATAGTTTTTTTATACTTGACCACTGACACTTCTTGAGTCATGTCTCATTCACGAGAAGATACTTTATCCACAAAAATCATTGTTTTTTTTTGGAAGTTGTGGGGTAACCTAAAAAATCATCACACAAAAAAAGACAAAATTAGAATAAACTTTAACGCGACATTTTTCTACAAAGAAAAATAATACACTTGAACTATTTATCACTTTTACTCCAGAAAGAAGCAACGCAACCAACCAACCCATTCATCATTGATCAAGAATGTTATAAATCTACATATTATTTATTTTTTCCTTCTTGTTAGTTCACCCTTCGCATGTCTCCTCCTTAATGAGTTCCCCTTCTCAACATTTCACTCAAGGCTATAAAAATGATATGATATGATATGATATCATTAGCCTGTTTCATTCAATAGCTTATTATGACAAAAGACTATCAAAAAAATGTCTACCCAAACTTGGCTGACTAACTTGATGACTGGACTTACATGTCAGTCATGAGTCGTGATCATCATTTTTTGGGGCATTCTACAACCCTCTCTAACCATCATCAACATCAACTCAACTACCACCACAGCTGTCATGTTTCATAAAATCATAAATTTTTTAATGGCTAAACAAGTCATATCAACCCACCATTACTCCACTTCTTCCTTTTTTTATACCTTGATATAAAATATCATCCCATTCCCATAAAAAAAACTCTAGTACGAAAAGAGAATAACCGCTTGATATGTTATATTATGTCCCTTTTTCCTAAACTAGCCGAACCGACATCAAAATCAACATCATCATGGCATGGGATCCACTTTAGAAAAAAATAGATATTCCCATGTTTAGTATGAATTTTACTCCTACCCAACACCACCACCACCTCCTCCTCCTCCTACAACAAAACTGCAGAATACACGCCATATTTTTCAAACTTGCAGAGAAAAAAATATCAGGTTACTTTACAAAAAACATATACATTCATGAAATATTTTTCCTATGCAAGCATTGTTGTAGCTTCAGCTTCAGACGGTGGATTTTCCTCCCAGCTATAAAGTTACCGAAAACAAAATCAGAAGTGATTGAATGAGCTCTCTACAACTTATCATACTCGTAAGTACAAATACAATCCAGTTCACTTCGGTCTAGCCTCCCTTCAAGCCAGAAAAAAGTGAAAATTTCTGTGGAATCAGAATAAAAAGTATAAAAAGGCTTCATTTCAGTATCACTTTTCGAAATCCTGCTGTTTTCCCCGCATTGTACTCTACTGTTGTGTAGTGTACGTGTAGCAGTCAGTGTCTGTCTGTCTATTTTTTTTTCACAGGGAAAAAGTGACGTGTGAATAAGCACCATCAACATCATCAACAAACCCAACATGAAAAAAACTGTATCGTATCATATGAACCACACCGAATATTAAACTAAATCAAACAATGAGAGAAAGAGGCAAGAAAAAAACGGAGAATGAACTTCTCTTCTCCTCTCTTTTTTTAGTAATAATATCAAATAATCACATTCCCTCTTGATTCTGAACGGAGAATTAAATAGGAATAAAAAAAGGAGGCAGAATAAGAAGAATGATTTGAATGCACCATGTTTTCTTTCCCCTTCTCTTTTTTCATAGCCCATTCATTTGACTTATGGCAATGTTTACAATATTATAAAAGTATTGAATTTTCTTTTCTTCTATTCTTCCTTGGCAAAGAAATGAAATCATTTTTTATAACTAGCTCAATAACCATTTTTTTCGGAAGGGATAATGGGGCGAGGAGAAGATTGGAAAATGAATATTATATTTGAAAAGATGTGTTTGACAGGAGGAATGGAGGGAATGATGTACATAACAATGCACAGACACACGCACTATTTTTTATGGAGAGTTCCTCCATGTCTACTCTCATTTAAGATAACATTTTGTGCTTTGGACTACACAACAAACACTTTTTTTCTTCCAAGGCATTTTCGTTTTTTTATTTTCGATAATGGAATGAGATGGAAAAGGAGAAGTAAATACAAGTTATTTTGTAGTGGAGTGGAGTAACCAACGGCCTGAAGTCTTTAACTTGGCCAGCAATCCATCAAATCCTCTAATCTTCCTTTCATCTCTGTTCTCACTCATTCTTCCTCTTTTTAACAGGAGAAACAGAACACTGGACCATGTTATTACAATACAATATAATAATGCAGTAGTGGCAGTAATGGAACGGAATGGAAGGAGAGAAAAAATGCAACTGCCTAAAAGAGACTAAAAAAGAGAGAACTAACTACAACTGGCCTACAAAACTGAAAATGAGCTAGTTAATAATACATAAATAAGCCCACATTACAAAATGTTACATATTATGTGCTGGAGAGTAAAGTATGTGCTCTTCCTCCATTATTTCGTTAGAATCGCAAGAGGAAATCTTTCAATCATCCGTCTGTCAGTCACAAGAAGACACAGGCTAACTAGAATTGGGCAGTCGAGTTGTTAACTTCTTATCTACCTGATATAATTCTAAAGCAGGAAAATTTAGTTGATCTCGTCAAATAATGAATTTACTAATTAATTTTTCCCTTTTTGCGGACGCTCAACCTAACTTACAAACTCAAAGTTTTACTGCAAAATTTTAGTCCGAGCTATAATTTAATTTCTTTGCATTTCATTCATCTTTTCTTGATCTTCTCTGCCTAGCTACTTTCCTACCCAAAAGCATTTATTAGTCTCAAGCTGTGAAGAACAAATGCAGTTCAATCCACCCACACAAACATATTTTCCACCTTGTCAGTTTATACTTGTGTCTCTTTCTCCTTACAATGCGTTAGGTTACGTAACAATAACAAAAGCTGACTACTTCGAGACTCCCAGTTTCTCAAAAGACAAACTCTCAGACTCAGTTTAATCCATCCATCCTACCTACCACTCTCAGTTTTCCTTTCCATGAACTTTGCTTGCTACCACCACCTGTTTGTTACCTAAAACAGTCTGCCATTTTACTTATCCCATGTAAAAAAAAGCCATGAAATCTGCTGATAAAAAATCAACCGAAAGGACATGATCAACAAACAAAATATGCTTATTCCTTGTTTTTACATGAACTTTAAGTAATTGAAAGAGATCAAGTTGATCTCAAACAGGGACAGACGAAAAAAAAAAAACCACACAGGTAAAGTTTTGTTCAAGTTGAAGAAACTATCATGTTCATCCAGTGTTACTTTTAAAAACATGTTAAAAACAGCATTGCTACTTTAGCTTATTATTTGTGAAGTATCATCATCATCAGCCTACTCTAAAGATATACTCTTAAAGGAAAAATAGTCTATTTCTTTCTTTCATGGGATAAAAATCAGTCCCCATTCGGAATCACAAATTGATCAAAAAAATCCTCGCAAGAAAAAAAGATTCTCTTCTAGCAAGTGTGAATGAAAGGCTTCACGAAGAAATGGGAATATCTTTGAGCAATCTTTCCAACAACTTTCCCACTTCTGTTTTTTTGACAAGTCAGTCTGAGAAAAGACTGTCCCACCCGAACCCGACTTCTGTGACTTGGCTTGAGTTGAGCTGGAAGAGTCTTTTTTTTTCTTAAAAAACAGAAAAACTTTTTTCATTGCTTTAACATAAAAAAATCCTAATCATTTGAATAATGCAACTTGTCGCAAGGACTGGAAGAAAAAAAGCTTTGAATATCCTTTTTTTATTTCCCTCTTCATCCCAAATTATTCCCCGCAATCTTTCCACTTTCCACAGTCACTTCCAACATTTTCATAAAAAAAATGACTGACTGATTGGAAGTGATTCGATCATGAGGACTGACACTTCTTGCTCAACGCCATGTCCTGCCACGAGGAAGAAAGACAACAAAAAACTGAAACTGGACATTTTTGATTTTCTCTCTCTTTAAAAATAAACTTCCTTCCAATCCAACCCAACTCAATACAAAATGAAATTCTTTCTCATCCCATAAAAAACTAAAAACAACTTCACACTTTTTCGGATTGAAAGAGGAAAAAACTAAATAAGAAGGACACCACCTCAAAGCCCCGTAAGGAGGAGGAGGGAACCCAAACACGTCTACAACATTTCACTCCGCTCTAAAGAAAAACTTTTTCCTTTACATCTTTTTATTCTGAACTAAAGCCTGAACCGTACCATACCGGAATGCCAATTGTGGAAGGAAACGTGTAAAAATCTTGCAAGAACTTGTGCCCCTGACGTGACAAGCGTAGAAGAAGAAGAAGAAAATATTCAACTTTTTTTTGCAAAGAGATTTTTTTGTATTGAGAACGATCGAAATTCATATTCTTTTCTTCCTATTTTGTCACAATAATGATGGGAGGAAAAACGACAATGATCTGATCATCATCAACACGATCAAACGTTGTCGATGTCAATGTCGAATTATTTTATGGTAAAAACGGTTGTTCACTTTTTCCTCCACTTCTCCACTCAAAATATTATAAAAACTATTTTCATTTCATATGAATCCCAAATTCCAACTTTTTTCTCCCCAACTAAAATAAAACTTATTCCACGCAGCACATTACTTTAAAAACTTTGAAAAAAAAGAAGATTCTTCTCCATCTTCAATCTTTTTTCTTTTCTTCTGTCTGTAAAACTACCTATTACAAACATGAGCAACAACAAATAATACAATGATGATGGGAGGGAAGAGGTAGAAGTTCCACTTTTTTCTCTCGAAAAACACTTTAATATATTTTTCCTGGGATGGGTATGTGTAGTAGTTTTGGTTGGTTGGCCGATTGCGATGCGTTTGTTGATTACAAGAAAAAACTGAAGAAGAATATAAAACTTTTTTTTTGTTGGCCGGTGTAGACGGAGACGAGAAACTTACTTTTTCTTAGCTTTTGCTGAGGATGAAGAAGATTCGCTTTTTTTCCTTTCTTGAGAAAATAATTTTTCAAAGTCCTTTTTTCCTCTTGAGTGAGATAAACTTGAAGTTTCACTTTTGTAAGTTCAGTTTTATTTTTCAGAAATGCGCTGCAAAGAGACGAGGTCCTCGCCTCTGACTGTCTCAAATGATACTGAAGTCCCGGCGAGTGGGTACCCCTCATGTAAGTAATGCTCAACTGAACTGTTCACTTCACACGAAAAAAATATTTCAGAGAGTTTCAGCTTGAGCTCAACATAGCAGCAAGCTCTTGGGTCGGTCGGTCGTGTTGTATGGACTGTGTGTGTGTGTTGTGTAATGTAACTTCAGGAGCAGATCTGCCTGGCCATCATCATATCATTCAGCTCAAGCTAGAGAAGAGCTGCTTGTTTCATGGAAGATGCGTCTGACAATGTTTGTTGGGTACTGAGGAGACCAAGTTGCTGCAACTACTCCTGATAATGATATGAAGAGAAAAAGAAGGGATCAACCATGTAACATACCCGATCCTTTTCTTTTCTGTAGTTTTTCCTACCCCCAAAAATGTAAAGTTGCTGTGTTCTGTACTCTTCT
>JAQGAI010001696.1:0-13954 GCA_034696905.1 Lepidocyrtus violaceus
CGTCCGACTTAACATTCCAACCAGTAGCAAGAATCCATCCATGTATTTTAACTCTGTCGAAAGTCTAGCTCAAGCGGCATTAAAGTTATCAGTTCTAAAAGTTTTATGGTTTCATCAAATGGACGCTTTGGGTATTATGAATTTCTTGGCGGATAAACCAAACTTTATCAAAATTCCTTTCACCAGAAGTCGGACAGGATGGCGGCTTTCAGAGGCTGCAATTTTCTTCCAAGGAATAATTTGCTCCGGGCTTGCTGTCATTTATTGGATCATAGCAGGATTCATTAGGAAGCCACCTTCCAGTTGGAACACTACATGGTGGCGGAGCGTCATGGTAGAAACTGGCTATTTCAATTTCTTCTTGAATAAATTGAACTTGGACTGCAAAAATGCAATCTTGGACAAGTTGATTGGGATTTTGTCTGCTTTTGGCTATTTTAACAGGTTTCAAAGATCGCATGATAGGTAAATAAAAATGTTTCAAATCAATTTATCCTCAGCTTATTATCCAATTAATTTTTAGATGTTTCATGGCCTTCTATCCCGGATTTCTTTTGATGGCCGCTACACTCACTTTAAGAGCCTGTGTCAAAGATTTTGCTGAATATATTTCCACCGTAGTCAAAATAAAGACTGCTAACTCGAAAGATAATTTCCGGACAAATAAAACTTCTTGTAAAAGTTTCCCCTCCAAAATGGTTAGTTTTACCCGCACTTGTGAACAGTCAGACTGGTCTCGAGTTAAAGAATATTACTTAAACTTGAAAATGTTGAGCAAGTTGATGAATGACCTTCTGGGAAGCACATTTGGATTTTATCTACTCGAGTTCCCAATGTACTACGCGGTGAACTTCCATAAGGAACTTTTTGGAATGAACTGGCAGAACTGGCAAGAGAGGCTAATGTTTATGTTTTACTTGTGTCACGATGTTTTGCTGGTAGTATTTGCCGCTGACATAACTACACAGGTGGGTAGTAGTGCTAATTTAACTACTTTCAACTAACATTGAAATTACAGTACTTATCGCATTACTTTCTTTTTTCCTCTAGATGGGCGCAGTAAAAACCTGGCTGTCAGATAAAAGTACTCGGCAATCCATTCCGGAGGATGAGCTCACCCTAATTTTGAACGCTGTTGACACTGACGAAATTGCAATTAAAGCCTTCAACGTGTTTCCCATATCACACTCACATTTGGCAAGCGTAAGTAAATCTTTGGTGTAGTTATAAAAATTGCCTAATCAATAATTATTAGTCTCCTTTGCCTTTGTACAATTTACTTTTTCCTGTTATAAATTCAAACCATAAACCAAATTTAGTTTCATGAATGACCGTTTTGTTTGTGCAGATGCTTGGTGTTGCGGTGACTTACTTTGTTATATGCGTACAGGCAGGGATGTAACTTATGACTCATAAGTTATGAGTCATTTTCTCTGAAATTTATAAACCTGTGCGGTTGAGGCTCCGGGTCGGTTAACCAGAGAATTCGCATATTGACTGATCGAGATCGAAAAGATGCAAAGAATGACACGCTAAGATTTACTTCTCTATTTATTTATGTGATGTTTTTTAAACTAATTGTTAGATTTTTTTATGTACACTCTTAAAAGCAGCAATAATATTTTTAATTAAGAGCTGAAGTAGAATTCTAAACTATGTATGTGCAAATAATAGCTAACTGTTATAGTGTGCACACATTCATACGTAACCTAAAGCTCAAGCTTACATTTAAAGTGACAACAAATTATTTACAAAATGTAACCTTTACTTTTCCTAAACAAACAAAGTATCCTGTGTTCCTTGTGCATTCAATAGCAGCAAACAGGCTACCAAATTATCCGCAGCAAATTCCTGATATATGAAAGGAGTTACTTTCTCTATAAAATTCATCTCCCCGAAAGAGATTTTCACAACCCGCAAGGTTCGTACCGTCCTCCGGAAGTTTCTTGCTCTGAACCCCGTCATCATTGTAGGATTTGTCTTCATCATATCCAGATACTTCTTGGACGTATCATGTACATCGGCACAGAATCCAAAAACCAGATTGATCCCAACGGTGGAGTTCAGTAATACGATGGCAAAGAAAAACTTCACCGGAAGGTTGCCATCGCCCAACAAATCCAATCCGGACATTATCTGCGCATTTATCAAGTGGATGAGCAGGAGTACCAGGGTGGTTGACATCAATTTGTTAAATGTCCCCGCCAACATGTTCACCTGCCTGTGAACAACTGCGAAGTTAAAGGACTCCGCTCCCTGGCTTGTGTATTCCCTATCAAAAAGAAAATTATCTTAATTCACCCCCAAATTCAATTAACATTAAAATATTACCTTTCCATTGATATGATTGCTGTTGACAGGCAAGTGCATCCCGTAACAATCAGCGTGATCATGATGCACCAGCATTTTGAAACGAACATCCAAGCGCTCAAGTTCCAACCAAAGATGAAAATCTGCTGTAGAGCAAATCCTCCCCAAGGCAGTATCCCCGTAATCGAGGAAACTCCCTCCAGTACAACACTGGATGGAAAATACGCCAGAAAATTTATCGGCGAGCCTGGCAAAAGAACGGCACAGCATGAGACCAGAAGTGGGGCCATTTTTGCAGCAGTAATTCGGGTAAGGTAGCTCGTTAAAACTGCCAATCTGGTCATGCTCCTCCGCTTCAGAGAAAGTCTCCAGGAGTCGCTCTTGTGTGTTATATGGCGACGTTCATACTTGATCATCTGATTGACAAAGCTCTCCACCGCGTCCGACTCCAAGAATGCCAGCAGGGGGAACAGGGCAAGAAGTAGAAGCCCGACAACCAGAAACATCATAATGCTGAGGAAGTCTGTGCTGGAGAATTCAACGGTGTTGAAACTTCTGATGATATGGACAGTGGCTGTCACGGCATGGTAGCCGATGACCATTGACATTATCCCAAGGGGCTTCCTGTTTATCTTGAATTTGTTGCTTGTAGCTTCCCAGAGGAAAGGAATTCCAGTAAGACGCCTCCAAGATGACTTGGAAATTAAGTTTAGCTCATCCAAGAGCCCAGTCTCCACAATCATTTTTTCGAGATATCGAAATGTCCAAAAGAGTTGAGTTGCTTTTGTTAAATGCTATTGATAAGGAAGGAGGTTGGAAAGCTAATTAGGGTCTCAGAAACAATGCTAATTTTATGGAAATTAATTGGAAAGATTAAACTGATTGTTTCCCCTTGTCGTCTAAATTTATTTGATTATTTTTCTGATTGAAATATATTATAATTGTAATGCCTATCTTAACAGTAGGAAGGTTGGAATGGGACTTTTCTTACAAAGACGTTGGTGGTCATATTAATATTGTTGTATGCTTGGGGTTCTAGCAAGAAAATCTTTGATGAGAAATCGTACGCTGACGATCTGATGAGTAAGATGATAGCAGTACTGTATGTAGAAGCAGAAACATGGGAAATTATATTACATACAAACCGACTTTATCTTATGTTGACAAGTTGGGCAATGATCTGATTAGCGTGTCTTAATCGGGGCAGGCAATGTAATTTCCTGTATAGTCGTTGCTTAAACTCTTGATTTTGTAACATGGCATCGATGATAAAACGCCATTAAGGATTTGCCAACCTTACATCAATCCTTTGGGACAAGCACCAAAACTGTCAATGTTTTCAACAGACAAAACGTCTGCTATGAATGAATCCTTCCCCGCCTTTAATGCTTTGATAGTTTTGACATCATTGCTTGAAATGTAAAACGCCTAAACAATGTACACTTTAATTAATTTAGAAAATATCTTCTGTTACAAAAGTTTGTTAAAAGTATGTTTAAACGGGTGCCATGTCATTTCAATTTTCTTAAGACATGGTTCAATCATCTAAGCGTATCCTATCCGGTGATTGCAATTATGTAATAGCCTAATATTCAAACAAAAGATTGGACACTTTTTTTATAGGGATTAGTAACAAATATGAAACGATATGACAATCTAGCAAATAATTTAATCGTTGAATCATTGTAAAATTACAGCTCGACTTGGTTTGGACTGTTTCAAGACAGCATGTTGGTGCCAATCATGTGCCAACTTTGAGCCAAACAAGTTATACTCTAAATTTGACCGTACTTGATACTTTGATAGGCAATTAAGATTCAATATCTACTAAAACGGAAATTTCATCATAACAATATTTAATCAATTAATTTGACAGAAAATTAATAAATGATCATTACAGCTAAGCATTTAAACATAACGATATCTGTTGAACATGCGACGAGGAAAGATGTCGAGTTTTATAAAAAGAATACAAACAAAAATCATTTACAAAAATGAACATAGCAGAGCTAAAAATAAAGTTTCCTTATCGCGAATGTTGACAGTAATGATAAAAACTAAATTGTTCACTTTTAATACGAACTAAGCACGTGGACAGGTAAATGACAGCTTTATCATCATTATTTTGGTTATCTTTTGATTTTTAACCGGATGCTTGAGCCACCTACTCAGTTTTTTGCTTAATTAAGTGTTGGTTTCCTAGAAATAATTGCGCATACAATAATTGTAGATGACTGCCGCATATTATTTTCCGGATTAGTTTCACCTTGGTAGCAAATTTTCCCCGAAAAATATTAAGTAAACAAGATGAACAATGACAACAACAATCCATGCCAATTAAAAACCCTTTCCTTAAAAACAGGTTGGAATGTACAGCGTCTGATCCAATTATAGGGACTGGCAATAGAAGTCACGTTAGTATAAAAGATCAACTTTTTAACGAATATCATTAGTAGTATCTTATTCTCCTCCTGGTAAACCTTGACTGGTACATAACATACCCAGAAAAAAGTATTTGCAAAACGAAAAATTTCATTTGGTTGACTCTGCATTCCGCAATTATGGACAAATTTGGTAGGCTAGTGTTATTAAAAACTAAAACTCAATTACAGTATACAATATTTTAAATTTACACTTCTTATTTTTTATAGCGTTTTTGTGCCCACTGTTATCCGTCCTCTTGTTTGTTGCATTTGCATATGCTTCCGGTGCTGGTAACAGAACGGTAAGTAGCTGAGTAATTCTCCAAAATATATTTTTTTATGCATAACATATTTAGAGCTCAGCACAAGTCAAGCCTAGCCAAAATTTCCACCTAACTCAAGTCAAGCCTAGCCAAAATTTCCACCTAATCCAAGTCAATCTCTTTAAGTCAATTCAAGTTAAGGATGGATTGAGTAGCGGAAAAAATTATTAATCGCACATCCCCTTATTCCAAATTGCATTAAACTTTTTCCTTTGACTGTAAAAATTTTAATAGTAGCCGGTACCCCTAATTGAGTCCCCTAAATAATGTTCCAAACATTTGACTTGCAAGTCAAGTCAATATAAACTCAAGTCAATCCTACCGCACTCAGGTCAGGTCAAGTTGCTAGATTGACTTGAGTTGAGATTTTCTCAAGGCAATCCGGATTGTGAACAGCTCTAAAACAACATTTAATTATACAATGAATCAATTTTAATTTATTAGATGGACGTTGATGATGACTTTGGAACTTTAAGAAGTTATATGTATGTCGACGTGTATCCTATGTCCAGCACGGAATGGGTGAGAGTAAAATGTTGGTCTGGAGACCATAATAATGACCGGGATTCAGGACAAACCAGAAGCTTTGTAACCCTAAGTTGGAATTTTATTCGTCACGCCAGGACAAAATTTTGGTGCGAGGCGCAACGACAAAATGGTCAAATTATACCTACTTTTCCTGTGTTTGGAGGTGGGGTGCCTGCAAAATCCTCAAAATGGAAGGTTGACAGGAACGGAAAAATTCGATTGAAGGAAGATGGCCACGAGCGGAATGATTACAGGGGAATTTGTACGTTTTACATTTGTCTTACCAAATAAAAATTTTTCTTATTTTGTTATTTACTATGTATTGCTACTTAACTGCATTTAACATGCAGGGATTGGAACACCGATAACTACTACTAGGCTTACAACTACCACTAGGCCTACCACTACCCGAACAACAACAACAACCACCCCAACAACAACAACTACCCCAACAACAACAACCACCCCAACAACAACAACAACTTCCCCAACAACAACAACCACCCCAACAACAACAACTACCCCAACAAAAACAACTACCCCAACAACAACAACTACTACCAAGCCTACCACCACTGCGTCAACTACGACGGCCCAAACGACAACTACAAGGAATCCACTTTTGTGTCCAATTGATGACGACATGGTAAGGCATAACATTTTTTGTTCATTAAAGTATCAAACCTATTTCTTTTTTAAAAAGCAACTTGTTTAATGTTATCGTCGTCGTCGTTGTTTAATGCAAACGTAGTCGCCACCAGGAAACTGTCCACCGGCAGAAACAATGCCAACTTACTTTCCGTACCCATACAATTGCAAAAAGTTCTTTCAATGCTCTAAGTAAGAAACTAATACATACATACGTTTATTACATATTGAGTAATATCTACATTTCAGTTGTAGTAAAAAGCGTTATAGTTCCTTATGTATATATATATTTTAATTTTTATTGCGTCACAGTGGAGTAGCAATCTGTATGCAGTGTTCGAACGGGACGGTTTGGAACCAAGAACTAAAAGTTTGTGATACCGAAGTCGATTGCGTTACCGTCACAACGACCACTAACCCATCAGCCATACATGCTTAAATTATGAATGGATATAGTAAATTTATTCAATAAAAATTGCATTGAATTTATTTTATTTTATTAGACCAAATTTTAAATTGTACATATATCATACCAACTAAAACGACAAAAGTTTCTCTAAAAAAATAAAATTCTCCTCTGATTGGAACAAAAAGCTTCAAGCAAGGTCGGTAAATATGGATAACTCGTTGTCTGTTTGTTTAAGCGTGGCAAGCGTCTGTCAATAAGCGTTATTGGCTAGTCTCAAAAGTAAAGCTATAAGTACATTTAGCTTAACTACCTAGTTGTTATCCTAACTTGAAAGTTGCAACTTCCGATTTTGATACAAAAATAGCAAAAAAAAACATGAGACAAGTCATATTTTTTCATCATTATCACCAAATCAATTCAATTCAATTTCGTTCATTTCATTTGTTGAAGGAAAATTAAGCAAATCGCAATCAGCAAGAAAACGTTCGAACGTCCCAATTTGGATATAAAAAATAAAAAAGATAAAAATAATGAGATAATGCGGGAAAATGTCCCGACAATGGTGACTACAACCGTCTTTTTATTAATCAACTCTGTTAGATAGTTCAATAAAAAAAGTGGAACTGGAAACGACATTATTATCGATCTTAAGCACAACAGTTTCAGATAATACATACTGGGTCGATAAGAAACGGTTCCTTTCAATAAAATACAGAATTTGCTCGTAAGCAGATTATTAATTACAGAAGTTTCTGTTGTCGGCGTCTGCAGATAACTGCGAAAAAAACAGGAGCTTGTCATTTGGATCATCGATTTTGATTCCACACACTTTCTCTCTTACGTTGGGACGAAACTACGATCATTTATACAAATCCTACTTAGTAGACATCTATCCTATCTAGGATAGCTCCAAACATCTACAACAGGAAAAATTCCCCGACTGGAAAAAATAACTGCCGATAATATTGGTATTAGCAAGTAATCATCGACATTGGAATTCATGAAATTATATAGATTGTAAATAATATAACTTTCCAAGATGTAGATAATTAAAATTAGTTTGCTGATAAAAGCTCAAATAAAATGAGAAAATGTAAATACATGTGTGTGTAACGAAGTGACAAAGGTATTCTAAAAAAAGCATCAGTTTAGCTTAGCACATTTCGTTGATGATTCATGCATAACTGTTAAAAATATTGGTGTTAATTTAAGTTAGTTTATCACTTTAAATAATAATTTCATTACGCAGTAAGGATGAAGATAGCTTGTGACCTGGCCAATTCGCAGAAATCATTCTCCAGCCAGAGAAAAAGCAAAACTTTGCTTAAAAAAGGAACGCTGGAACTGATAGTTATAGTGTATGGGGAATAACAGAGTAATCCAAGTAAACTCTTCTATGCGCTGCGCTGATTTATTTAATGAATGGCTATGTTTGCTGTAGTGCATGGCCGAGCGCATTTCTTGGTAAGATGTTTTGATGGATGCAATTGAGCTTAAAATTAAAATGTTGTAGTCATATGAAAGACTGTCCACAATATTATATCGTAAGTCTACAATTAAAAGATTAGAAGCATTACTTACTTTGAAATATTTACAGTTTCCTTGTATGTATTGATTGCAAGTCGTGTCTACGACGTAAATTATTTTGTCCTGACTACTACAAAGGATTGGATTCTTGAGTTACTTAATGACTTAAATTTGTAGTCATATAGTCAGTCATATTCAACTAGATGTGCTTCATGAGAGGGTATCGGATAGGGAATATAATATTTTTTCCTCGGAAATCACAAAATATTTTTCAGAGTGAATTATTCAAATTTGGAGATAACTTCCAAAAAGTTTCATAATCTGCAATACCAAAAATGGAGCTCACACGGACCGCTGCTTATACAGGCTCAATCCTGCTCATGGCCCTCATCTTGTCTTCCAGCGCGATGGGTTCCGTTGGGGCGGAGGTGGCCAATGCATCCGGGAGGAAAGGTGAATTGTTTTTTGATTGCTTTTAGAATGACCAATCAAATAACTGATTTCAAATTGCTCTAAAAAAGAGCACAGATAAATAAAGAGATGTTTTGTAATTTTTTTTATCCAGACACCTTCAACCGCGCAACAACGCTAATAACAACTTTACTAGAGTGCCTCAACAAGCAAGACACGCCTCAACGGATTTATCCCAACAAGCCCAGTCCCAAATCCAGCACCAAAGATTGTTTCAAGAATGGTGTCTTGCGAGACCTGGGCAACGTCGTCAATCTGGCATATGACACGGAACTGGACAATGAACGGCTTACCAATGTAGTCCAAGAGAGGGATGAATTGATCGAGAGGCAAACCAATGACATAAGTCAGTTGACGGATGAGAAGTGGATGGTGATCGAGGGAATCCGGGCATTACAAATATTAATGGAGGGGATCCAAAATGAGGTCCGTGTCCTTAAAAGCAACGGGAGCCAGTCTGCTGAGATAATCCAGTTGAAGGAGGACAATAGAAAGATCACTGAAGAGGTATCAGCATTAAAAACGCAATTAGAGGTAATTACAGGTGAGATAACAGAGTTGAAATCTGCAACGGCAGCCCACGCGGTAATCATGCAAAACCAAAGCAGCGAAATCAAGGCGTTCTCAGATGGCCACAGCAAATTCCGGGACTTGATGGAGATCCGGACCAACCTAACCAACGAATTGCTGATTGTCATCGAACAAAAGAACTCCGCAGCGGTCCAACTGCTTGTTGAGCTTGGAGCGGATGTCAACTCCAGATTCAACGGTTCTCAGACCCCGCTCCATCGGGCTGCAGCAGCCATGTCCACCGACAAATCCTTTGCTTTAAGAACCATAAAATTTCTTATTGAAAACGATGCTGATCCCTATGCGAAGGACGACGAGGGTCGCACATTCCTCCACCGACTGGTTGATGATGGGACTTCCCTCACTCCAAGCCAATTTCACGAGATCGCATATCTCCTCGTTTCCAGAAATGCCTCCGAGATTTTTAACTACCCCGAGAATATTTCCAGGGCCTCCCAAAATTCCAGGTGTTCTCAGCGCTACAACTCCAGCACTACTTTCCAGATGGCCGTGAGGAACCTGGAGATACAGACTTCCACCTTGTCCATGTTGCGCAATGGAGGGGTCAACTTCAACGCGGAAGACAGTTTAGGGGATTCCGTTTTGTGCCATGCGCTCCAGGGGAAAAGGAGCGTAAAATTTTTGGCTGATCTGGTCCAGCTCGGCGCCAATCCAAGACATCAGAACAAGTTCAAGGAGAATTTGCTCCAACGAGCGGCCAGATTTGGGAACGTGAATGAAATCAAATTCTTCCTCGACCAAGGGCTGGACATTAACTCCACGGATGGAGCTGGGTGGAATCCCCTTCACGAGGCTGTCTTCTGCAACCTCAACGCTTTGGAAGCCGTCCCCTTCCTGATTGAAAAGGGTGTCAATGTGAGGCATAAGGACAAATCAGGAAATAGCCCGTTGGACAGGGCACGGGAAAGCGGAAGGTATCCCGATCAGGAAAAAGTGGTCCAACTTGTGAAAGAGGCAAGCCAATAGTAAAAATTCCTGGATTTCCACTCAAACTCAATCATGGAAAGCTTTCCTCTCTTCATAAATTTTTTTTGTGTACTATTTTTTGGAAATTATGTATTTAACCGGTTAATTATACTAATTATCAATCAGAATACAATTAGCGGAAATAAATTACAGCAACATGTTTAGCAAGCTCATAATATCTCATTTAAATTTTTATAATATGCTCATTTATTTTTGTGTAATTAATTAGTATTCAGCTTCAAAGACGGCCAAATTCAATACTTCTTTGGGACATCCGGCTCCCCCAAAGAGTCCCTGTAATGCCAAGGCAGCTCAAAATGCTCAGGGTTGTTATTATCAGTCACTTCATAACTGTTCCCTTCAAAGTTGAAGTCGTCATAGTGCTGGATTTTATTCCCTCTAAATTTGGTTGTTGTCCCTTCTCCTCCCGACACGAATGTCTTGATTTTCGAAGAAATGTTTGAAAAGGCGATTGAGATGATGCCCAGCCTTCTCCATCGTCGGCGGACGTTGATTTCGTTGATTGCGTGGAGGATGAGGTCATGCGCTGGAATAAACAAAAGTAGTTATTTTAATTATTTATGCTAAATTACATTTTTAAATCGTCAAAATAATTTAGGAAGATTTAAAAAAAACTTGTATACTTGGATTGTTGCGCCCGATAACAACGGACCGATTCTTTATCTTTTGAATATGTTCATTCGATCCAAATGCCGACATGATTGGGGTTATCCCAGCGTCCTTCTGATAGAATCCGTGCTCCACCAGATCTGCCCCAAGCAGTTCCTCATGAGCTTCCATCCGAATTGGTATGATCAGGTTGATTATCTGAAAAATGTGAATTTTTTTTTTTCCAGGAAATAAATACCAAACCGACATTACTTGTTAACCTTTTATGACCTTTTGACATGAACTTACAAACAGCTGCAAAAATGTGCAAATCATCGCCCAAGCAATTATGCACACGCTTGCCAATGCCTGGACCCCAAGTAGATACGCCGATCCCCTTCGAAATAATCCAGAATACCCTCTTGAGAACGCTCCCTTGTCATCCTTGTCCGCAAAAAAGCCCACAGCGAGGAGACCCCAAATTCCTGCAAATCCGTGGACGGAAGTGGCCCCCACGGGATCATCCACTCTGGTCAAGTCGGCAAAGCCGCTTGTTATGAGCGTCACGAGTCCGCCAATGGCTCCGACAGCTAATGCGTCTTGAGTGTGGTAAAGGGCGCAGCCTGCGGTCACTCCTGAATTTTTATGAAGAAAAACAAATTGTAAAAAAAATAATTTATTTAATGGATTATTGAGGATTATCATTAACTAACCGACCAATCCTCCCAAAACTGGGTTAACAATATCCATAACCGGAAATATCCCACTGGGTCGGCAAAAGCCCCAAAAACTGCCGACAAGGCCTCCGCCTATTGATGCCATTATGGTTGCCACTGATGCCCTACACAAAATCCCGTGGAGGTTTGTTAAGAAATTTTTAGGATTCTCTTGGATGATTATGATTGAACTTTTACCTTCCAGCAAATTTCCACAAGTCTCCCGTCACCCCAAAAGTACTTCCACTGTTAAAGGCCAGCCATCCCCACCAGAGGATGTACAGCCCAACAATGCAACTAACTGGATTTGACAAGGGTGGCGCATCCTTTCCTTTTTTATCATAACGCCCCAGTCTCGGCCCAACCATCCAAGCTGCGACATAGCCTAATCAATTAATACATTAATACACGGAGGAAGTAAAACTTACCTAAAATATTTTCTACAATTGTTTTTACCAATTAAATTTTAATATCAATATCAATGTCAAAATGTATTAATGTTAGTGACGGACCAGAGGCCCCACCAAGCAAATGGACAGCCCCAGAACCGGCAATGTCAATACAGCCCATGGCAGCCAGCCACCCTGTAGGACCCCAGATCCAGCGGGCAGGGATGGAGTAGACGATCGTGTTCAGGAATGAGAAGATGCAGTATGCCTTGAAGTTGAACCTTTCTGCGATTGTTCCGGAGACAATTGTCGTCGACGTCGTGGCAAAGCTCAGCTAAGCCAATTTGAGTAACAAAACGAAATTAGGTTAACATTGGATTAAAAGTAGGTCAGAAATTTAAAATACGGCTTCGGATAAAATTCGGAAACCTGAAACAGGAACTGAACCATGACGGGGCCCAGCTTATCATAATTCGCGTCCACAACGTATTCCCCAACCCCCACAAAAGGGTTGGAGCCCGGGTCCGTACCAAAACTGAGACTGAAGCCGAATAGCCAGTAGCTGAAACCTCCAAATATGATATCCACCACGTTTTTCATCATAATGTTGGTTTGATTCTTCACGGAAACCACGCCAGACTCCAGCAGTCCGAAACCTAAAAAGGCAATTGTAAAACTCTCTCTTTAATTATAAAGTCATGAACCGGAAACCGGAACTTATAAATAGGTTATTAAAAACGACCACAATCACAGTTTGGTGCTTACCAGTTTGCATCGTAAAAATCATGAATGAGTTGATGAGAATCCTGCAGAGGGTAATGTTAGACTCACTCAGTTATTAGCTTAAGTTTACAGCATACGTAAAGTAAATTCCATTTAATCCGGATTGTAATAAACGCCAATAAAAATGTATTGGCTATACTGCTTGCTTACCATGTGGCGTCATCCCAGGTCATTTCATAATCATAAACTTCTGGAGTTTCTGTTGACGGCTCTGTGAACTCTTCCATTTCCTCTTCGGTGGGATGCGGAGGAAAGGGAAAATGGTGATCTGTTGTGTGATGAGGATGATGATGGGTTGTATGATGGGGTCGATGGGTGGTATGATGGGGGCGGTGGGTCGTGTGATGTGGGCGCTGGGTCGTGTGATGGGGCCGATGGGTCGTGTGGTGGGGCCGATGGGTCGTGTGATGGGGGCGGTGGGTCGTGTGATGAGGACGTTTGGTCGTGTGATGGGGACGTTTGGTCGTATGATGGGGACGTTGACTTGTGTGGTGGGGCTTGTGCGTAGTATGATGAGGGTGGCGATGGGTGGTGTGGTGGGGTCGATGACTGGTAGGTTTAGGCTTATGAGTTGTCCCAAACTGGGTGGTCCTCCTTGCCGGAAGTCCAGTGGTCGTTGTGAAGGCCGCATACAGTGGAAGATCCGGCTTGAAGTACTCTGGAAACCAAACCGTCAAGTTGGGGACAGAGCTCGGCCAGTCCAGAGCCATTTCAATGGACTTTTCCAAAGTTACAAAATGTTGAACAGGTTTAGAATGGATTGGGAGGAGAGGAGGTAAAGTGTCTCGTGTCCAGTACCATTTTCTACTGAAGATAGAATTGATACCTACCGGCATTATTATGTGTAGCTTCCAAGTTTATCTTCTTTCACTTTTAACCTCATTCCAATTTGCACAGTGAGCCAAATAAAGGAAATGCAAACGTTTGAGGGAAGTCATCATCATTAAGATTTCAACAAAGTTCTAATTTTTCCTGTCAGTACGAGTCAATGGAAAACCAGTTCATTTAAAGTGTTACAGCCAGCTACATAATCTGCATTGCGCCTCGGAAAAGACTAACCAAGCCATTAGCCATCATCGTTTGCTCCTTACTTTCACTTTCTCCCAACTTCCTACATCCAACGTATGGAAAAAGTCAGCAAGCTAAAAAAACAAAAGGAGGGGTAAAAAACAGAGCCGACACAGATCTTTGACATTGCTTTCTCTCTGGTACAATATTGAATGACAAGAAAATCGATGAAATTGAAAGTGATATTTTTGGA
>JAQGAI010001697.1:0-13954 GCA_034696905.1 Lepidocyrtus violaceus
GTGTACACTACTTACTTAATAGCACATTTTACTGCTTTGGTTGTAGTGCGGATCACAAATGTTTTCGTGAGGTCTGTTGGTAGCTGAGTATTCTTCAAATAAAAATCAGTGCATTAAACTAACCGTTAATTTTTCGTACGTGCCTTCATTTCTAAAACGCTTGCTTCATATTCCCTCAGCTTGGCATTTAGAGATATGGCTGTGGCTACCAGGTTCGAATACATTTTCCGCAATACCGGTTGACGGTTTTTATTGATCTCAAAGAGTATCTAAAATGCGGTTGGTCTTGGTCTAAATGTTTTACAAACTTAAAAAGGAAATCATCATTGTACTTTTTTTTCAACAATAGCTGAGAGCTGAAGAAATGGTACATTAATCAACTAGAGAGCTTCATTCGTTTGTCATACGAGGAAAACGAGTAGAATGGGATGAGAATGAGAAAACTACATTATCCTAATCGTATCAACATTATTATTATGTTGATGGAAGACGCTTCATATTCCTGATGGATGACCATTAATGGAAATAAAGCAGATGAACACTTTCTTGTCCCAACTCCATCAGCAATATATAGATTTTTCAGAGAGAAAAAAAACTATTGAATTTTTCACTACGGTTGATTGAAAAGGAAAATCTTTAAAGAAAAATAAAACTGATTGTTGATGTGGTAGTCAAGATGATGACGATGAGGCTGAATGTATGTACATAAAATAATATCATCTTCATTTTTTTTCTTCTGCAGAAATGCTGTAAAATGAATTTCGCAGTTATTACTTTATTTGTGCGAAAAATAGTACGTGAACAAAAAATTGCAGCATTCAATATTCCGTTCGTCGGTCAAAGAAACAAAAATACGATCATCTTCATCTCATGCAATGATAAGTAATGGTAAGGATGAGAATTTTTTTTATGTGTGAGTTCATCTCACTCTCCGTTCACTGCACTTTAGTCTTGACCACCAACCAAACCATCCAACCAAGCCAATAGTAACGATGCACTTTCCTTTGTTTATTTGTGAAGTAATAATAAAATTGAGTGCAATTGCACTTCATACATTATTTATTCACTTTCTGCAAAAATTGCAACATCAACTAAACAAAGTGAATGTATGTGTGTGCACAGGAGTAAGTTGCAGTGAGTGAATGGAAAATGATGTCAAAGAAAAACGTTCTTTTTTCTATTTTCATTATTTATTGTGCTTTTTTATATATTTCTACCTGTGAGCTGAGCTCTGTGTGTGTCTGTGTGTGACTCGACTTTATTTATGTGAACATGTCACATTCAAAAGTTATATTTTTGTGCCTCAGCATTTTCTAAATTATTCTTTGCAAATTGGCTAAAAGTAAGCATCATTCTTTCAAGGCTATATACATGCCTGTCGTACAAACTACGCTACCTCAAAACGAATTCATGTTGTTTTTTATTCCTTGCCCTGACTGCATTTTTCTCCTCATTTGCTTTTATTTTACTGTGAGATGATGATTTTTTAAATGCCTCCTTATTCTTTTCTTCCGCAGATGCGATGAGTGAGTGCATTTCCCCTCATTTTAAAAAACATTTTCAAAGCCATCAGCAAGAAAAAATATAATATAATGTAATGACTTGATATGAGGAGGGAAAAGTAAACAAACACGACTGTGCAACTTAGCTTAAAGCTGTATTTCCACCGTAATCATAATCATAATCATTCCTACTCTAGCCAGATATTAAACAATGATCATGATCATGATCAACATCATCCTCATTCTCATCCCTGATGGTTATAATAATAATGATGGGGACCAGAGAAATATTATTGTTTGCAGAGGTTTTCTTTTTTGGCAGACGTCTTTGGTTACGCGGTTTTCCTTTGTCACTTATCTTTTCTTGGTTGGACTTTTGCAACAATGGATGGGGATGCTACTACATAGTTTAGAGATTTCTTTATCATCCTCCAACCTCCATCATCCATCCTTCTTGTTCCGCCATGACGGGCTGCTTGAATAGCAGGGTTTTCATTTCACTGATATAATGATAACTTTCCTCCTCCAAGCAATGAAAGAAGATGTTTACTGGTTGGGTCAGTTTCAAACGAAAAAAAAATCATAATTAATGTAAGTAGATCCATCCGCAGGAATAACTTATTCGTAATTAGTAATTATGCTGACATTTTTTGTCAAAGCTCAGCCAGAAAAGCAAAGGTAGCTCGAACGACAGCAGACTTCTTTTTTCAGCCCAAAACCCATTTTCAAACAGTTTTCATACTTGCTGACAAGTTGCTACAATATGAGATTATTGCATTGCTTATTTTGTGTGTGTCTTTCTAGCCTCCAATCAAAATGAGGTCATGTCAAGAAAAGAAAATGTGCAGAAAAATCTCTTGCAAGCAAATTTTGAGCAGCTTTAATTTTTAATTGATCACATCCCAATATCAATCTATACAACCTCGCACATCCCCACATGAACTTCTTCGAAAATCCGCCTCCACCAATCCATTCCGCTTGTGAGTGCCCTGCTAGGAAATGATGCAAAAATAGCCACAGGGGAAGATGCTCAGCTTCAGCTCACATTTATTTCTATCGAATTGATTTACTTTTTTTTCCTTCCTTTGAATTGTTGCAGAATTGTTCCTTATCTGAGTGAGCAAATCAGATGTTATCATAATCATTATGATGTGATATGATGATGATGACGCTGTTGTTGTTGATGATGATGATGATTAAGATCATCATGAATTTTCATCTCCGTCTCCCACGTTTTTTTAAAAAGATGCCGAGAAAAGGACTCACACTCATTATTTCCCACTATTATCCTCCTCTTCTTGCAGGGGTTGTTGTTCACAGAAGCCCATCATCAATTTTCTAGTCGTGATGAAACGTTTCATTGACTTTCTATATCGAACAAAGTTATTCTATTGGTTTTCTTATCGGATCATCATCAGCTCGATAGCCCAGTCACTTTTCATCTTATTCGGTATTACCTCTATACTCATCTCATCATTATCATCATCTTCACCATCATCACTATCACCATCGGCAATTCAATAATACACTCTACTCTCATTTTTTTTCAATAAGGATTACAGGCAAATCATAACAGTTCAATTCGTAAACTATGCATCTCCGACTCTGACGTAGAGACACAAATTATCAGTTTACAGCCATATGCTTTCCATTCTAAAACCGAAATAGAAAAGAATAAGAGATTTTATACCGTAATAATCGTCACTATTACTATTATCATTTTTTTTCGCAACTAACACCAATTCCTAGTAATTTTTAAGAGCTTGATTGGGAGGAAGAAGAAAGTCGTCAGTCAGTCCGACGCTCTCTGTCTATTTCCATTGGATAATAATAATAAACCAGTTACAGGAATCATCAATATATTTTTTCTATTGTGTTTAGTAAAAATAGATGCACGAGGATTGATTTGAGATCACTTTGATATGATTATGATGATTTGGATGATGCATTTTTTTTTTTTAACTTTTTGTCATTTCTATTTCCAAATAGTATAATGACATGTATGAATGATTGAATATGGCTCAATTTCTCTCAATCCGGATCATATAATGCAATACAGAGCAAAAATAAATAAATAACTACCAGATTGAATTGAATTGAGTTGACTTTCCATTCCCATTTAATATCCATTTCTTTTCTTCCCTTCTGAAAATGAATCTCCACCCCAAGGAAGAAGCACTTTATTTGAAGCTACTGATTTTTCCTTTTCATTCTGATTAGAGAGGGAAATGCGTTACATTATTGAGCTCTTATTCTGTTCATTGTCCGTTGCGGCGACAAACTTCGAGGAAAACTTTGCACTGTGTCATTGTTCCGTACAAAAGCAACAACGTTGCATGCGTCATAACTCATGAAGGAGAAAGATGAAGGGATTATTTTCGTACATACCACCGCCACCATTCACAGAGATGAAATCTGTCAAAAGCACGGAGGTCCCTAAGCTTTTTACTTTGATGTGCCTTCCAAATCCTTATCTCTATTGTTTGTGGCTAAAAGGGAATAATGATATGATGGGGGGGAAATAATATGGTAGTCGATGTCCGCTTGTCGTGTCAACATCTGAAGCCGATTGTGATCTAGAAAATCCATATAAAAATTTATAATATCCCTACTTATTTCAGTATGAAGAAAAACATCAATATATTGCTCTCACTCCCTTGCTTAGTGTCAGGTCATATCTTTAGGAACGATTTCTCTTGAACTATGGTAACGTTGTTACCGGAAGCTTTAAGAAATGACCACCGGCTTTTACCGGTAATATGAGGGGCATCCATACCAGCGCCATCCTTGCTTACAGGTGCCACCAAATCAATAAGAAACAATCTGCTTTGTTTATCAATAAAATAATGCTATACATACCCGTAAATGCATGAAATAAAACGAAACAAAGTTTTTAGAAATTTTCCATCTCCTCCTTCCTCTGCAGAAACCAGTAAGGTTTGTCTAAAGCTGTTACATAGCAGCAGCAGCAGCATGCACTTTCGTGCTACTTTCCTTTCAACTTACTTACATATTTTTTTGCATCTGCACAAAGGTAATTGTGTTTAGATCCGTTCAAGTGTGTGCGTGCGATACGGTAAATTGTTTAGGAAAAAAAATCTAGCCATTTCTTATTCACCGCACGAAAACTACTTTTCTCGGATATTCATTGCTTTCTTAGAAGGGCTTGGGGTAGGACCATACACTGCGGTTCTGGTTACCCACATACTACAATCCTCATCATTTACTTTAAATAGAAAATAGATATTAAAGTGAATCAAATACCATCAACGAAACACTATTTAATGTGGATTAGTGGGAACTTGGATGCTCCGCTATGTCAAAGACGGATCTCATCTCCTACTCACCATTACCAGTTTGTTTTAATTAAGTCATTCAATTTCCTCCAAAAGTTATTTATTAGCAAATGAATTATTAACTTGATATTTTCTTCGAAATGATAAACTTCGTGATGCTCACCATTTGAGATTTTACCTTTTTGTTTCTGCAGCAACGGTGTATGATATATTGTATGATGATGATGCTGATGATGACGATGATAAATAAGTAGGTATTTATATGTTCCTCCTGGTGGGGAATGGCTGTGTTCGGTTGGCTATCCAATGATGATGATATGATGATGATGATCGGCATGAAAAGTCAAATTTATTGAAATAAAAAATGAAAGAAAAAATGAATTCCAACTACTTATATTACGTAATACTGCCTACTACTTACCTGCAATATAAGTAGCACTTGCTGTAGATACTACAAGGCATTAAAGTAGAAAGCAGGTGTTTCCATTCCATCATCAATCCCCATCTCTCTCTCTCTCTCTCTTGTGGAGAATCATGCAGAAAGAAAAAGAAAGGTCAATGAAACGAATGCCCAAATCTTTCACAGTAGTTTCCTCACACATAAGATATGTTACATTTGGGATGTTAAACACAAAAAAAAAATATTATCTTAATCAAGTTACGTTAGTTACGCGAAAAGGTGTTCGGAAAGAGGTGATCAACATCATGGGGCTATTCGATGAGTACATTGTTTTTTATGGTTAAAAACATATTGAGCTTTTCCCTATTCCCCATTTACATTCAGAAGTCTATTGAAAACCCATTTTTATTATTTAAGGAGCGTATTTTTGATAAAAAGTAACAAAGATTATTGATTTCCCATCAGTTTTATGAAAAAAAAATATTAGCATTTTTTCACGACAAACAAATCTTTTCAACTTGCGAGCCAGCCAACGGAACAAAAATAATAATAGCCATAAATATCGTGTATTGTTATTTGATTTTTTCCCCTTGTGTCACGGTCATAATTTATTTTTTGTAATTATAACTACCCCCAGTTAATTATGTTTTATTTTCTGGTTTTTATTTCTGTTTTTGTTGTAAACGTAAGTAGTTAGCTGGTAATTTTGATATACTAATGCAGCAGGTAGTTAGTTACCTAGTAGTCGTAGTACTATTATTGAATTAGGAATCGAATTTCATGTTTAAAAAATTCGGAAAATCTGGTTTTCCCATTTTCTGATGAAAGGAGATAGCAGCCGAGGAGATGAAGTCAGTTGGTCAAGTTTATTCAAGTAAGCCACCGCACAGACAGGGCAGACAGAATGGAATACGAAATGAGATAGTCTTAAGGCAATAACCTACATGACCTAACTAGGTAGCTTTAGGGTGTCTATCAGTTCATTTGTGAAATCCATTTCGGCCTGTGACGTCCAACAACACTTTTCAAGAAGCCAAGTGCTACTTGCAGTTATAAGTTGCTTGAAACAATATATGCTAAGCAGGCATAAACTTAATTGCCAATTTTAAATATTATTTGATTATTAAAAAGTATGATTGGTGAAATGAAACAAATCATATATTTGTCAGGAAGATCGTCTTTTCGTAATGGATAGGTTTTTTTTACCCTTCCCCCTCTTCCTTACATAACTTTATTGGCAAGAGTAACAAAAAAAACTTTCATCGTGTCAGACTTTTTTTTGCTGCAAATTGTTAAGGTGAGCCCATATTTATTGGGATTTGGAAGTCTTATTGCCTTCTTCTACGCATCCATGTGTCACTCATCCCATCCCAAGTATAACATTTCATATTTTATGCATATGATTTTTACTCTCCACTGGCTGAGTATCAATAAAATCCAACCACTTTCATTTTAAAAAAGACTTTGTATTTTTGTGAAAGGAAAAGTATGAAAAGTAAAATAAATCCTTTTTGCTTCTTTCTATTATGCCAGGAACAAGCACACCTTCTATGCATGCTTTGTACATTTCAAATGAAAATTGGATCGAATAGATGTATCATAAAAAAATCTTGATGTAAAAAGGGATGACAACACGTCATAAAAAGTATTGAACGGAGTTGACTACATGACGTGACAGAAGTTTAAGTAGCGGCTTTTGTTTGTCCCTTGTACTTACGCTATATGCTATGCCAGATGGATTCAGGGTGGAGAAAGCTGTTACAATTTCTTACATTTAAGTAGGGATTTTAAATTCATTGAGGAGCTCACTAACTAGAGTAGACATATTATGCATGCATTAAGAAACATTTTATATTGCAAACGGAGAAAACATTCAATGTATTTGTAACATTTGTTTCAAATCGAAATACTTATTACCTATGCACATGGCAATAAAACTGGCTCCACTTTGTTTTACTCCCTCATCCCAACCTTTTGAGTTTTGTTAGAATTTTTTACAATAAATATGATAATTTCCTTCTCGTTTCACATTATTTATGATGAAGGCTGGTGAGGTTACTACTGTAAAATAGTTATATGCTATAAAAAATGCTTAGGCTGATGATATTATATGTATGTGTATCATTTTATTGTTTTGCTCTTTAAGAAAACCATGCAAAAGCACTTTTACTACCTTTGATGAGTTGAGTTGAGAGTTGGGATGATTCACTTTTGTCTGATCTTGTTAACGCTTAAGAGGCTGCATGGATCAGGTGAATTTATTGGTGACTTTGAAAAATATAAATATTATCAATGACTTTAGTGTCTGATGGCTGATTTCCCTTTCTCTAGACTGATAATGACAATGACGAGCATCCATTGTCAGACAGGTACTGGTTGAAATGCATACAAGCAGATTGTCCCAATAAAGACTTACTTAGATTATGTATCCATAATCATAATGTGATTTGCTGTTATGAACTTTCCCAAATTTATAAAAATGACTGGATACATGGGCAATCAGCCGTGTCGATAGTTGATATGCATTTTTAGCATTACCTAAATACGCACTCTTATCCTTTAGTATGTTTACGGTAAAAGGAGAATTTTTTTTACTAAACGGTTTCTGTAGCCAATTAAAATAATTTGTATGCATAAGTACCCATGTAAGGTGTTTAACTATTCGTGTTCAAGTGCTCGTTTTTCATCCCATCATTATTATCGTTATAATTTTTGGGGGCTGCAGCTGCACTTGGACACGAACTCTATATAACAATCAAATCTAATTCACTTTTTAATCGTTATTGTTAGGTTTATCACTTTTGAAAGGAGTTGCTAATCTCTTTTCACAAGTGTTTGACTATCGACAAGTAAATACACTTTACTAGTTTCACACGTCCCTGAGGATTTAACAAGCAACAAGGAAATAATTTATTATTATAGATGAGTAAAGCATGAGCATTATGGTTAGATAGGGGCTTATATTTTTTGCCACTGCTGCTCAGTGCAATCTCCCTAATCAATTCCCTTTGACTTCCTCCCAATGCCGCTAATATAGGCATATGCAATTTTCATATTTAATAAAATAATAATAATAATAATGTGAGTGCAGTTAAGTTTTTACTGCACTATTTGTCTTCGTTTTTCTTAATGAATATTTCATACTCTTAAGTGTTAAATCCCAAGTAGGCAGATTGCCGCTCAATCTGTTCGATTGCTTTTTGGTAACAGGAAAACAAAATAGCAAACAAAATTGTTAAACGTTGTAGTTATTTTTTTAACGACAGGTTTCACTTTAAATTAAGGATGTTTTCATCCTAAACCATTTGAAAAGGAAGAGAAAATGAATTTGCTCGAGAAAAAATATGCGCTGTACATGACGGAATGATGTATGGGATGTTTTAGATGGCTCTAACGCACATTATTACCCACATTTTGCATTCCTTATATTGGCACCTTGGCACATTTATGGTAAATGCTTAATAGCAACACATGATGATCATCATCGCGTAAAAGATAACAAGGTGGGATGGAGAGAGAAGGGAGCACGTGCTCAGTATACAAAATTCAGGATGAAGACTAAAAAACACACTCGCGTTTTTTCTTTTTCGCTTGTTATTACGGTTATGTTATCAAACGATCACTGTCATCCCCACCAACATACTACCACTTCCCTTACAAAATACCTTTTCTTCTTCTCTGCTTTCTTTCCCTTTTTGAGCAGAATTTATTGCTGAAAGAATGTAAGCTAATGAAGTGCATTTTGCTCATGGTTAGCTCTACTTAAACACCTTTAATGTACAAAGTAAGCATCCATCCCGTTTATTGTTATGATTATCGACGCAATTTTCCCTACTTTGCTGGGGCAATGAAGAAGCGTGTCTTTTTTTCTACAAAAAAAAATCGTTCATAAATACCTGTCAAGGGAAAATATATTGCTTTCGTTTAAACTATGTTGATAAGTGATAAAGTTTAACTTGCTTATACTAGGGCGATATGAATTTCCTCCATTTATTTATCTTTTGTTATTTTTTTTGCTAAGAAATTGTTTTTTTTCTGTCCCTATCTATTTTATAGAATCATCGTGGGACTCGTGAGTCTCGAACAAGTCCATACGACACCAATCTCGCAGGGACTAGTCGACGTAAAAGGTGTAATGCCGTCTCATCAGCTCAATTTCTACCTTCAGAAAACGAAAAAGGAGAATCCCTTCTTGACAGTACTGAACAGCCAGAAGAAGAGTCAACCCATCCGCAGCAACACAAGAGAAAAGACGGAAGAACGGGGACAACAATGAGGGAGCTTGATATTCCTCATGTGACAGCGATAGACTGCAACTCTCAGTCTTCTTACTACGGTGGTCACCCCCAACATCACCAGCACAATCCATACCATAATAATCAGAATGTTGGACATCACCATCACCAATATCACCAACAAGTATGTCACTTCTTCTTCAGAAGAAAAAAACTTCTTTTTTATTTTATTTTTTTTTTTGCAGAAAAGTCGTATATTTTTTTTGCTAATTTATTCATGTCAGATATGATTGTAGTTTCATTGGATTGCATTAGGTTATTTATGGGTGAGAAAGCTCGAGAAAAAATATCGGAATGTGAGGGGAAATGGGGAACGGGGATAGAAGTAGGTACACTATCGTCGTGTCCTATGACGGGCGACATATATTATGGACCGTATGAGAAAAGTTACGCGGAGCCGTTGGGATGCGTATGAACTTATTAAGAATTAATGTTATCAGTGTCAATGCCAGAATCATTGGAAGAAAAGGGGCTTCATCCGCCATCCCTATCTTTCTGTTCCGTGTTTCTGCTCCGTCAGTTGACAAAACTTTGCGTTGCTTTCCTCATTTTTTTTCCTCGAGCCAAAGGTTTTTTTCTACAATAAGGGGCCGTGTTTGATAAACAGTTCCCCGCATTGGATCTAGGATATCGTGGAAATGGAACAGGAAATGAGAAATGCGAGTTTTTCCTTCTATCGTGTAAGTTTAAAATGGAGAATAGGTTGATACTGTTAAAGTCGCTTCTATCTATTCTATCTAAAGACTTCTATTCTATACTCAACGCTTCATTGTATACAGTCCTTGTCTCCATTTGGGTGCTTATATGAAGAGCCAGGATTGTTTAGGCATTGCTATCCCCAATTTAAACAGGAAAAATGTGGAATTGTAGGAAAAATACTAGTTTTCTTTTTTGAAAAATGGGGATATAGGTAAATAAGCTAGACGTATTTTTGTTGTTGTCCTTGTTGTATTCGTTAGTTTTTCAAGCATGTGCTTTATTAATACGGACATATATGATTGCATCTAGGCATATTAGACATGAATGCCATTATGTCTACCTGGACCATCATGAATATAATTGGATATGAAATCTGCACATTTCTCTCTTCGACGACTTCAATGCAAATTTCTCGGCTCAGGGACCAAAAAAACATACATAAATTGGGAGATGGGCAATGAAGAGCAAAGCAGCACATATCCTATTTACATGATGTCTTTCACCTCCACTCAACTTTCTCCGTTTCCTCTTGACATTTTTTTTTGTACATCTTCCTAAGCCGATTTCTGTTTTTCTGGTTGTTTTCCCCAAACTCCGACAAAAAAAGTCCTTGGAAAACGTATTTATGGGAATGTTATTCATCTGGCAAATATGTAACTTATGCTGGAGCTCTCATATAAGTTTGTCATTCTTTGACTGGATGCATCATCATCATCATCATCTTACGTCAATTGCAAGGCAAAGGACAGCGTAATTTCGATCTGATCTTGAGTGACACCACACACATGCCTCAACAGTGAACAATCCTTAGTGGATAGCAATCCCAGCAGATTTCTTTTGACAGGAAAGGTCTACCCCCACATTTCAAGTTGGATGGAATTGGATTAAGCACATTGCGTTCCAATGAAATTGTCAGTATGATATCATAGCAGCATGAGTAACTATGCGTTACTTACACTTACTAAAAGTTACAGTTGACGCTTCCGTTCCACTGTTCTTTTTTTCTGTTATTCTTCTCAATGCTATCCTCTGACATCTTCCATTTTCACTAATTAACTTGATTAAAGATTACACTTGATAAGGTGGTCAGGTAATGAGAAATCCACTCCAATTTTCCTAATTTACCGATCCATTTCGACGATAAACGCAAGGAAAAAAAATCAAAAAAAAAATAAAAATTCAACCCGATCATCCAATCCTCCTTCGATCCCTTCCTTCATTCTTCCTCTTCAAGGCAGAGAGGGAGACCTTGGAGTGCCAGACGAGTCATTCGCGTCTCTCCTTTCTCGCCACATGTTACATGACTGCATGTAGTAGTTGAAAACTTTATACAAGAGAATAAAATGCATATTTTATCATCATAACTCATATGATAGATGTTCATTTGGTAAGATATCCTGTCAGAGAAATTATGATTTTTTCTTCTTTCTATTATATGAACGCATTATGAAATTGCATTTGGATTGAACTTGGATAAAAAAAAACTGCAACAACATTCTGGCCGCTGCGCTCGTTCGCTACAACAAAAGCTAAAGTCGGATTTGAATTAGGCATATGCCAAAGAGATTGTGAGAGCCACAGCTTCTTGAGACGTCTCTTGTTGTTTTTTTCTTCTTGTCAGTGAAGTTCTCATGTTCAAAGATTCTTATTACAACACAAGCACAGTTTCACTCCTCTCAAGATTACTGGCCACTTCCCTACTCAATCACTCTAGATACGGTGGTGGTGGTGGTTGGTTACAGGATGCTAAGTTGTTATCGATGTTGGAGTGTTTAACAATTTTTTTTTGCTGAAGGTATGAATCTCTCTCACTCTGACATGTACTATTTCTTTGTGCGTCGATGATCTCTTCCCCTTCTATTCTGACTTCCCCTTGGATTATTAGAATCGCTGAAGGGCAGAAATAAAAATGCAGAGATTATGACAAATCGTGCTTGGAACTGAAGCAAAGAAAGTATCCTGTCATGTCAGGCACGCAGAAATGGATTACTATGGAGGCAGAGGTTTTTTCTTCTTTCTTGAATAATATTGTATTGATCAGCATAAAACTCTGAGTCTCTGCCTGACTGAATTAGGTACTTATTCGTGTTGTACTTTTTCTCGATATTGATGTAGGTTTTGTTTGTTCGGATTCTGAAAAATGATCGTGCTTCTCCATGACATGATCATTGGATTGGAAGAAAAAAGATAGCTGTTTAGGTATTTTTAAAGAACGCCATTTTTTTTACTGCGGCACTTCAGTCAATAAGTACCCAAATATGTTTGACTTATCCCAGAACAGCAAAGCAATTCTAAAAAAGCTGAAAATAAAAAGGAGTAGTGCATGAAAAAAAAACCATACTGCAAGTCAAACGCTTCAGGTGATGATGATTCCATTCCAGAGGTAATCATTGCAAGAGTCAAGAAATCGTACGAAATTTAGAGTGGAAGGGTATACCTTGTAGGTAGTTTATTCTTTTTCTCACGCGAAGATAAAATTTGTATTGCTGTCTTTATCCGCCAGCACAAAAAAAAACAACAACAAAAATGATACGGTGGTTCCTTCAATCATAACAAGTCAAACTTTCATTGTTTTCCTTTCCATTGTTTTCCTTTTCATTGTTTTCCTTTTCATTCACTTCAGATTAGCGATTGCGAGCAGGTATTTTGGAAAAGTGGGAAGGTTACAACCATTTGTCTGTCACTATATACTTATGTGTCTGTTCAGTGCAACGTCAGACACATTCTTACATACATAAGCTGCACACTTTTGCTTTCAAATCCCAAATTTTAAAACAAACATTGTCATATTAAGTACCTCACCCTACAATTTGATGTGCACTAGTTTGCTGCACGCGCTCGCATTAAATAAATACCTGCAAAACAAATTAGGACATTATCATTTTAAAAGGCTTTTTTATGTCGGTTTTAAATTCACACTAAATTTCTCCTCGTTTGAATGCAAATTGCAAAAAAAACTGAAACAATTTCAAGGCCCTATATTAATCCTTTTGTTTTCAGGATAAAAAAATTGTATTTCCTGTAAAATAAAGAATATATTATGGCAGTGTGCTTCGCTTTGGCACTAAACATTTAGATTTTTTTCCACGCCTTGCCTTCATTATGTCTACTGTAAAACTAATATTGACAACAAGTCCAAGCTGAAAAATGCAATCTGAAATAATGAAAATGAAAGCAGAAGAAATAAACAAAGTTGTCTTTATGAAAAAAAAGCTATCTAAAACAGGGTCGCAATAATAATGATGGGAGTGTGACCTATTCCTGTGTGTGCACGAGTGGATAAATTTACATTCTCAAATTTTAATATTGTTTGCACCAATTTTTGCCCTTTCCCTTTTTTATATTCTCCGCGGGAGAAGAAGCTGATGCATGGGAAATGGCTACGTTTTTTTTTCGTCATCAGATAGAAATGTTGAATAAAGTACATTCAAGAAAATGAACTCGTTGTTTGCATTAAACAAACAGATAAATCTGATGATGGTGACGAAGATGACTAAGGTATGTTATGTTATGATACGGTTAGGAGAGTACTAACACAAGCTTGTATAAATTATGTGCCTATGCCCATATTAAATGCTGTATCGAGATAAAAGTGTGAATTTTTGTTAAGTCTTCAATAATCCTGGTAGACTTTGGGAGACGCACGTGGTGTGTGAAATTTGAAAGAAAAGTGAATTAAAAATAGCGTCGTTTTCACTTGATTTCCTGGTAACTCAAAATTTTTCACTTTTGATTTCCTGGTAACTCATATTTTTTCACTTT
>JAQGAI010001698.1:0-13951 GCA_034696905.1 Lepidocyrtus violaceus
TGAGTTTTGACTGGAATTTTTCACTTCGAAACGAGATGACTTTTTAGTGAAGATTTAGATATGTGACAATTTGGTGTAAAAATCGAGCGTAGAGTTCATAATTACTCTCCTGAAACACAAATAATGTCTTAAAAGTGCATTTAAGTGTGAGTTTTGACTGGAATTTTTCACTTCGAAATGCATAAATCTCAAATCTGGCTGTAAGGGAAGATTCCAACTGCCGTATTATTAATTTAGTTAATTACTCTATCTCCCTCATGATTTTCTTCTTATTGTTATTAGTTTTTTTAGAGTGGGACGCGGTCGGGTTGGTTTGGTTTCAGTCGTTTTTGGAAACAAGTGCAAAGTTTTATGTTAGCCATGAAATGCAATCGTCATCATCATATTAAAACACAAGCGGATGGTGATAGAGTTGACGATGATGCTGTTGTCGGTGTAGTAGAGGATAATAAGTGACATGAACGCATTCTTCTTCTAGACCCACTTATTCGGCTGAATTCTGGCTTCTATTTTAGTGAATATTTTTTCGCTATTATTAATGAGTGTAAATGCTTGATGCACGCATTCAGTATGATTAACGCGTAGAACAGAGCGTGCTTTTCCCCATAGGGAAAGTTTAGCGATAGAAAAAAGCAGGGCGACCTCTTTAATACCAAAGAGGGAATGTGTTAGTAAGGAGGAAACACTTGTCATAAACTTTTACTTCTCATCCCATTTTAACAACCGAGGATTTTCTTTAATGGGGAAGGAGTATATTTGTATATGGATGGATGAAAGAAGTCTAATGGTTATGCAGAAAGGAACCTGCTTTAAAATACATTTTTTTATACCGACACTCTGAGACTGCATGGGTTACAGATCTTAAACTTCAGTTACGATAAATTCTAAGGATTCCTAGAATAAAAAGTTGTCAGCCTCCTTTAATGAGCTATCTTTCCTTCTTGTAACGCAAATTAATTATTCAGATTGAAGTTTTTACTAGGAGCATAGTTAAAACTTGTTAGTTAACAGTAAATCGCATATTAAAATCCGAACTGGTTGCGAAAATGCAGATCGAAAATTTACCCCGAAATTCCTAAGCTAGTGCTATTTCTCTATTACAGGAAGAGGTGAAATGGTTCATAAATTATGCTCCTGGCGAGTTGTCAAAGGGGAAAAAAGTATTTAATTAATTACTGAAGTGAGAGTTGATTATGTGGGAAGGTTTTTGCAATGGTGGAAGTAATTTGTTTCTTGCATTTTTCCCAGGGACCGCGATCCGGATTGTGATTGCAATAACTTTTGCGGAATTTGAGCATGTGGGATGAATATTTTTAAAAAAGAATAATACTTTGCATTTTATGATTGTCAAATGTTAATCTTGAAGATATCGCAAGTGTATGCAAACCAACTGTTTTAGAAGTGAAGTACATGCTCGATCACCAGCAGTGTATACCAGTTTTGCATTATACTGAAGTTTTGCATTCTAATTTTGAAATTCTTTGGTTTGGATTTTGAGTCATGAATGAGGTTTTTTTACCTTTCTCTGTTACAGTAGAAGAAGTAAGGTCTTTTAATCAACAAACCAGCATATGGATTTTAAAATCAATCCCCATCTTATTCAAAGCCTCCTCCACAAATTGATTACCGGAGCCGATAAAGCCATCCTGTTAACATCAACCATGCCTCATTTAATAAACGCTTAAAGTGAAATGGATATGATTGGATATGATTTTGAGAGGTGATTTAACCCGTCGTTAAATGTCTTTCTATTAAGCAAATTTAATATGATCCAAAGAAGGAAAGTATTAAAAAATGAACAGCGATCTCATAAAAAATGCATCATTAAATGAAATGAAAATCGAGTTATCATAACGTGACTAATTGACTGAATCTGTAATATTGTCTGAATGAAATAGTCTGCGAAGGGTATAAGGCTTTTAGCACGGGATGTTGATCCGTTAACAATATATACACTGTCAAATCCACAAATTTCAAGTAAGTGCCAATTATAATAGTTCGTTCGCATAAAAGATGGAAAAGTGAATGACAATAGTCGCAATTTAGCTACCCAATCATTTATCGTACCAAATCACTCAATAGCTGTAGCGGATGAATATATCATGCATGAAATTTGCCATATGTAGGTGCATATTTGACCAGAATATATCAGCAAAAATTGTCAAACAATGATAGTAATAGTAGTAATAACAAGTATACGAAAGGAATAATGTTTGATATATTTTATTTTCACTATATATCAATTGATTGAAGTTTATGCTATATATGCTAATTATTTCACAAACAAAGACGAGTTATGGATTATTTTTTTGGAGTTTTATATTTATTAGTTGCAAATCGTATTTTTTTTGTTTACGCAGGAAATTTTGATGTAGGATGGTGAACAACCGTGGAAAGAATGTGATACATTAATAAATTTTGAGGGTGATACAGAGATTTTTGGTAAAAAAGTGAGAGTAACATAGAGAAAGAAAAGAAAATGGAATTAGCATTTACAATTTCGACATGCTTCATAAGTTAGGAAATTTAACAGTTTATATTGTCCTTGGAGGCAGTACGTAGTAATAAATTAACGGTTGGATCCGGGGTAGGAATGGTGGTGACTCCACTGCGAATGTTGCGAAGGTTGAGTAGGTTGTTGTTGATGTCCTTGGCTGCTGTCATAATTGAAGCTTCTTTGTCGCGCGTCATGTAAGGACATGTTTCCAAGTGACATGTTGGCAATTGATCCAGTGATGTTTAGATCTTGAGGTGGCGACATAAACACTGGGCCTGTGGAAGGTTCATACGCAGGTTGACGCGGTGTAACTGGCAGGGGCACGATGTCTGGAATTCCAGGTGAGTCTGACGGGAAGAAGAAGTTATGACCCACAGCGTCTGGACGCAAAGGTGTCGATGCGAATTGGGGTTGGTCGGAATGATGCGACGGGGTCTGCGGTAAGTACGTGAATGTACCCTCATGCCGTTGATGGAAGTATGATTGATCGAGGGATCCCGTTTGTTGTTGAGAGTGAGCAAAGTATTGATTTGAGCAATCCGGTGGCGAATACAACGGGTGTTCCATGGAACCTCCGATATTGTAGACTGGATAAGGAGTATGTTGTTGCTGTTGCTGTTGTTGCTGTTGTTGCTGTTGTTGCTGTTGTTGCTGTTGTTGCTGTTGTTGCTGTTGTTGCTGTTGTTGTAGTTGGTGCTGTTGCTGTGATGATGATTCACAAAACGCCGTATCAGGATTTTGTTGTTGGTATAATGGACGACGAGAAGGCTGATGAGGATGTTGTTGAAATGAAGTCGTGAAAAAGTAGCTCTCATTGAATACTAGTTGAGGTTGGTTTCGCTGTTGCTGTTGCGGTGATGAAAGTTGCCAATTTGTTGGTATAGAAGTATGTCTAACAGCATGCGGCGACCCATGTGTTATATTAGCCGTCTGTGGAGGATTCTGAGTAATTTGTTGCGGCCGGACTATCCGTGAGCTTTGGAGAGGAGTAGATGGGAGAACTTGATACTCGAACGGGCTCATTCTCCCATCCCGTACAACGTATGGGATTCCCGTAAAGGAGTGGTCATTGTTGCAGCTCGTAAGCCGTAAGGAGGTAGGTTGTCCTGCTTGAAACTGATGGTCTAAGCGCCCCTGATATACCAGTCGTCCATCACCACTAGTAAATGTAAAGATTGGAGAGTGACGATCCGTTCCTGGGTTCAAACTACTAAATAGTTCAATTGGTGGAGAGGAGTCGTCAACGGCTATATAGAGGAAGGCACACCCATGATTACGCCATGAATTATTAGCGCGCCAATTCGCCGGTAGCGAGACGACAATTCTTGGCGAAGAGGCTCTGGTTGGAGTTGGAGTGGCGCACTGATCAGGAACTGAAGAATTCCCTACAGCTGTATGAGGAGAGTCGTTTTGGGACACCCTTGAACTCATGTCGCCGTCACGAAACAGGTTTACCCGTACAGACTCCCGTCTAGCTTCTTCTTCTTGTTGTCGTTGTTGCAGTTGCTGAACCGAAGGATCTGAGTTTGTTTCAGTGGCCGGTGTCGGTGGACAGCTGCTTGTGTTTTCCGGTGGAGCAGAAATCCGACTGTCACGCTGTTGACGCATCGTATTTGGAACCCTTCGAGTTGTACCGGTGGTGGGCGTAGAAGAAGATGGATTGCTGTTGCAAGCTGATTGTTCAGAAGATGATATACTGTTGGATTGGGGTAGATTTGCGGTTGCTGAAGCAGGCGGAGCACACAACTGCTCCGAGGTTTGTGACGCCCGTTGAGGCCGAACACGGAAAGAAGGACTAGGTTGTGATGTTGAGGACGCATGTATGGTTTGGCTTATCTGGCTCATTCGTACAGGTGGTTGAGTGACTACAGCAGTTAACTGGCCCGGTGTAAAGGATTTTCCCTTTGGAAGTGTACCACAATCATTGGCCGCACAGTCGTAAGATTCAAAGACGGACCGGCCATGCGCGTCGAGTAAATCATGTCGAATAGGAGGAGCTCCGTTCACCATCTCGTACAACAGATCGTGGGCCTCCGTTATCAAGCCATTGTTTAAACCCAACCCTTGTCTTCCGGTCCTATTGAACGTACCATCAGCGCCAATTGGACACCTCATTAGCTCCATGCCCCCTCTCGTGATCACGTTCCAGCTATGCAAAACCCATCCGGTCGGATTGTTTCTTGCCTCGTCACTAAGTATTCCCCAATGGGTATGGTCTTGAAATCGCAATGGAAAGGAAATGTTGGTTGGTTCGGCCCAATGTGGATCTACGACTTCATTCTGCTCCGGCCCTACGTGGTTTTCGGGTGCGTCAAATTCGGTATCGGTTGCGTTAAACGTTGATGGGTAAGTAGTTAACTCATAATAACGGTCAGGTAGTTCGGCTACCACAAGAGTAACAGAAGAACAGTATCGTCTTCGTAGCAGGTACAAGTGAGAAGTATTCTTATCATTATTCAAATTTGTAGGCTGCGAGTTGGGTACCACCGTAGGATCTACCTTTTCCAACGAGTAACCCATATAACAAGGTGCTCCATAAGCGTACGTAACATCAACGTTCAGTGACTCCTTCCGGTTTTTCTCGCGAGGTTTATTCTCGCGAGGTTTAGCTTCAAAGAAATCCAAGCGGCCCTGTTCCAAATTAAGTTTTACTTCTTCCTCCATGATTTTGCTGATGGGGGCGTTTTTTTTCTTGTATTCCTTCACCCGGGCCTTTATTGTCGATATGAGGTCTCGTAAATCCTTCTTCGTCCGTGCTCCACCGTTGTTCAGCATAGCAAACTTGGTCGCTATAAGCTTACAGAAGTATACAGGTATGATGGAGGAAGATTTTTCGTAGGACAGGACATCATTAAATTTCGATGCAGTGTTTATCTTTAGCTCATTCTCGGACTTCTTGATTTTTAGCAGCCGATCGGACAAATCGCGACATGTAGGCCAAACATGTCGATCCGCCGCATGACCATTGTACAGTAGATTATTAGGCATCGGAGTTGTAAAGTACGCCCTAAGCTTGAAGTCTGTAGGTAACGGTACGTTGATGCGGTAGAGGTTTGTGATCATTTTTATGATATGGTATGCAGTAATTTCTCGTTTTGCCCCATTCCCCGCCACCCTGCTGTCGGGGCCGAGCTCCACCTCATCCTCTAACAATCCGTCAGCGAGCACTGACATGGCAATCATCATGTGGGTCGGATTCATAGGGTCAAGTGAGGTGGCAATCCTCAAGCCTCGAGCTAACGTCACCAGTTCCGTCTTTGTTTTTTTCGCAATTCCAGACAAGGCTGTGGAGGAAAAAATATTAAAAGATTTTTTTAAACAAATGAAATAGATTTGCAGTAATGGTAGCATATGTATAAAGAATTCAATCATTGACTGACAGTTGTCTACTCTTTCTTCTGCCATGTTGGTGAAGGCAGGGGTTTGTAGTCGTAAGTAGGATGTGGTAAATGTAGTTTTGACTTTTCAGTACAGGCAGGATGATCAAATAAATAAGAGTACTAAGAAATCGAATTAATGGTGATGGTTTTTACAGCAGCATTATTAGTATTGTTAAATCATAAAAAAAATGTATTGAGCAAATGTGGGTTCTTTTCATTAAATCAGAAGACAGACTTCTAACTTCATAATATCATTCTTCATATGCTGCCTGTTTCCATATGCAATTAAAAAAAAACAGTAAACCAGAATTAAGTGTGTTCGTAAGAATGACTTGTCCGTATGGATGATAACTAAACGTTGTTGAATAGAAAATGCATCAAAACTACTGATTGCATACATATGATTATAGAAATGAAATTGATGATTAATATGTAATGGCGGATCAATTGTATGATAAGATTAACAGTAACTCATTTCACATGACGCGCTTTAGTTTGTTTTGTATTATAGACAGTGTTTTATTTTTATATCTTTTCTATACCGCAGAAGAATAAAACAGGAATTTGCAAAATATGAAAAATTGAGAAGGGATCAATCAAGATACAAATAAGAGAAGATACAAAAGGGAATCATTGTGCACCGCGAGGTATGCAGACAGATATAGTTAGTAAGATCATGGTTCAAGTATCAGTAATGGAAGGGACTCGTGTCATGTCGTACTGGAACCAGGATTTCTCCTCTACAGCATTGTCGTTGTCGTCGTTGTCGTTTTCTTCATCATCGTTGTCGTAGTCCTCTGCGCGTTGGAAGTATAAAGTAGGACAGGTTGGAATAAAAAGTTTTAAGTTGTAGGCAGCCGTCTCGTTGCAAAGAAATGTTTTCTTCCAGTTGAGAATGATGACTTCATCAGCGTGCTCTACCAGCTGCAGAATTTTAAGGTTCACGTCAGAGGTGGAGAATGCGTCAATGTACAACCGCTTGAGATGTCTGATCTTGGGATGTGGAGATGATGGGGCCACAGTCAAACTCTGGAAGCTTTGGTCCAGCTCAAACTCAGTAAGTCCCGTAGACGTTTGTAATCCGTTCACAAGAGTAGGTAAGTCCTTCATAAAGGCAGCGTAAACAAGTGAAAGGCCCAGAAATGTCATCCGTGGAAACAGCCTCGAGTACAGTTCTGACCAATCCAACGCAGTCATCCTACTGTCGTATCCGTAATTGCTGAGTCGTAAAACGGTCAAGGATTTGAAAGACAGCGTGGGATAATGTGAAGCATTACTGAACGCTTCCGCTGCAACATTCAGTTCCACCAAAGAGCTCTCGTAATCTGAAAATGGAAGAAAGAACAGAAATCAGTATTCATAATTTGTCGTTCCATGTGATTAAAAATTTTGTTTTCAAATCATTCCAACAATTTAATGTACTGCTTACGAAACAGTAATTTCCGGGCGACAAGTACACTTTTGCTGAAGTGATGATAGAATGATATGTCGAAATATTCCAGATCCATGGATTGAGCTTTGGTTATGCAATCTTGCAAATCAGTTTTCACCTCAAACGAAATGTCATTTGGGAGGCCATTTTCCCTCCAGCGTAGAGCCTTTAAAGATGGACACCATGTTTTCAGGTTCTGAAACATGTCAAGCTTCAGCTTGTATATGTCTTCAACGTACCACAGTTCTGATATCTGATGCCAAGATTCAAGTTGTAGCTCGATCACATGGCGCCCGTAGTTTTGTAGCACTGTGTTGACAAACCGGAAGTAGGTGACGGCAGTCGTCCTTCTTAGGTTAGCGTCACTGACGATGGTCCAGTCCATCTCAGACAGGTACAGTTTCTCCAAAGCTGTCTTTACATCATCAGAGTCAGGGTTTGCTCGTGCTTGTTGCAATATCACTTCCCAATATTCAGTGAAACGTTCAAGAGTAAACTGTTTCGCCAAAGGCAGTTGTTGTTTAAAGTATCCAACATCCTTATTGTGCTCCACCGTCAGGGCATTTCCGTTATCATCCATCGTTTTTTCAATGCAAGCTACGTACTACTCCTGATAAACAAATCCGAAATGTGTTGTTTTAGTAATCGTGCTTCTTACAATACAATTTAATATAAAGATTTGTTAATAGTTTGAGATGATGGTATATATGTTTTACTTACGAACGTAATGTATTCAGTGATGACAGATTTAGAACCGAAAATGCTTTTCGCGTCAACGCCTGAATAAGAGTGTGATTCGATGTTGTGTTTTGACAATTGAAAAAATGTGAAAATTAAACCATACATATAAAAATTTAGAATTTTAGTGACAGATATAGGCACAGTAAAAATTAACCAGTATGCCTTTTGTTTACAATATTTTGCCACTTAAAAAAAAGTTATGTAATGCAATAAAAAATAAGTTTTTATTTTTAATTCTGTAAGTTTTCACATTTCCATAACGTTAGATTACGTTACAGTTTTTTTTAAACGAAACGAGTATATTTCCTTCCTATGTATTCAATAGGATGCTCTTGATGTTAACGTATTGTACAACAGATGCTTCTTTTCTTCTTTTTACATTATCACTTTGGTATGAGCCTTTGCTCCGTTTTTTCTTCACATAAAAAAACATCGAGTAATATGCAACATCGAAGTTTCATGCACAACACACGTAGGTATAAAAAATAGATACTCAAATGTATATGATGCCGCATGTAATATGGATCCAGAGTGACCCTATTTAATACAAAAGCAGTAATAGGTAACAATGCAAAGTATAAAGCGATGAAAAATGTTAAAGAGTAAAGGATAGAAGCAATGAATAATAATAACAACAGTGAATGAACGAGTGTTGGCTTTTATTTTCGTCGCTGATTCAAAAATGCAAACCTTATAAGCAGAGCTATGATGTTTATGATTTTTCATATTTGCTACGCGTACATGAATCGCAACGAAGTTTTGGGGGGTGATGTTATGATTAAAAATAGGCCGATTGACCACCATTTATAAATTCATATTTTTCATATTTTGCCGCTTTCGTTCACACTTCATATGAAGCTTCATATTTCGAGAAAATACCTTCATATTATATGAATTTTTGCAAAAATTACGGTTTCAGTACCCCCAAAACACAAAAAGTTCTTGAATACAGAAAACATGTACGTTAGAAATGACATCCATTCATATTGTATAAAAGTACATTGTTATATGCTAAAACAATTAGTAGGAAATCCAGAACTTTATACAAGATACTACTTATTTTTTTAAATTGTCATATAATATTTATAAAACTATATGAAAAATCAAAATATAGCTTCATATAATTCATATAACTTCATAAATAAATTCATATTTTGCCGTTTTTAGGATAATAAGTAATATCATATTTCCTTATTTTAAGGTCATAAAAATCATAGCTCTGCTTATAAGTATTCGGTAAAATTTGTGTAGTGTTAGATTTCCCTACTCATCATCATATCCTTTTAATATCGCGTGCAACTTGTGTACGAAAAGGTCGAAGTATTACACTTCACCTCGCTCCCAGAGTTATAGCTTAATCAAAAACATTATTATGTGAATTAAAAGTGCAACGCAAACACAAACGCACGCATGCATAGAAAACCTATGAGATTATGCAATAATTTTCCATCGAGAAACAACGTTATGATATACGCTATAATAATGTAAGTTACAAAAACTGCTAACAAAGGAATCCACAACCGCTGATGAAAGTTAAATTAAGTGTTAACATAATGCATTAACAAGGGAAAAGAACATTAAATCTATTGTTTCAAAGATTCACACGGATGATACCGATTTTTTTTTTAATTTCTTCAAAAAGTGACTTATAACTAACTATGTTGCTACTTCCACGTAAGTATTTGTGATTTGGGAATAGGTATACAAAAAAAACTAGATTACAACAAGTTTAGATCAAGATTTATCTTATTATAATCCAATACAATTCGGAGTTCATTATCATGCACTTAATTTCTTTTAATTTAAGATCAACAAATATGTAATACTGCATTAAAAGCGTTACTAGTGCTGCATAATGCGAATGTATCTGAACTGATTTGGTTTTGATGGCCGGATAATGGAAGTAATAGTTTGCGAACAAAAAACAAAGCAAACAAATGGTATCGAAATATGTAATTATGAAAATGGTTCACATAAATTAAAAAAATAACCACGAGATTAGAATAGACTCGATATGAATGAGGACAGTCTGTGGTCTGATGAATACATCCCCATTTGCACAAGTTTTCTGAAAAGACAAGACGGAATCGACAATGTCAAAACCTTTCCATTTGACTACGGTCATCAATAAAAGTCATTGTCGTATAAGATGAAAGAATAATTAGATTATGACCGTTGCCTTTCGAAAAGTGAGTTTCGTGGCCAGCGTAGCAATTAACTTTAATATGCTTTATCGAAGATTATTTTTTCACGCGTCATTGCTTAATGCGCCACATATAACCGGAGAAAGTTTAGATGCATTGTAGACTCTCTCCTTTCCTTCCACTGCAGCAAAAGGAGGCTAAAGTCAATTCATGAATGTCAAATTCGTAATTGCAACTGCGCCGGTGATCTTAGCTTAGCCGGTGATAGTGATATATCTTACTTACAATTAGTCGAGGATGAATGATAAAGCAACATGTGGGTTCTCATCCCTCCTTCATTATTTGTTTCAGGATCAACCGTCCTTCCCCAAGGGTTATCATGAAGGTGTCCCCCCAAAAAGTCCTCCTTCTGAGGAATTTCGATTTCAACAAATAGTAATCAGAGGACAGCGGAAGAGCCTATTGTACGGAGTCTGTCCTTCATAAGTTTTATGTATCAGCTATATGTGCCACGCATTAATAAATAAACAAATAAATAATGGAAGCTTCCACTGGATTTACGTAAAATACGACACAAAAAATGGCAAATTCATAAAATATACCGTTTCCGCTCAAAACGTACAAAACGTATAGCGATCTCTAACAATTGTTTGCTGGGTTTGATCACACATTAACATAATTGAATTAATTTTCTCTTATAATTTGATAAATTTTTTATTGAAATTTAATAATTTGCTCTCAGAAGCTGATAGTGTACAATAGCGCTAACCGAAGACATCATAATATCTTATATTATCATAGCCAAACCAGAGGTTTCCCCCACCACAAAAAAACCCTCTCACCAATGAGCAAGGATATTCCACACTTATCGCATGATGCTAGATACATCTTTTCCTGTTCCAGCTTTGACGCAAAGCCACATACGGAACCACGGAAATACGTATGAAGGAAGCAAAATGAAATCCAACAAATTGTAATCACAAGTTGTAGGACTCCATTCGAAATGCCTAACCTGTCCTTACCCAACCAGTAAAACAGAAACTAATTACGAAGAATGAATACGATGCACAATGTCAAGTAAAGGTAGCACATGGTGTACGTTTCCAAGTTTTAAACCGGTTGAAACCTAACCCAATTCAAGCTATACAAAATATATCCCGAGTTAAGCGGGAATAAGAATACTTCCTGTGCCCAGCACGAGCAATCCCATACAACTCCCAATACCTACATTTGAATTTTGCTGTCCTGCTGCCAGTTTTGCGTAAATCACACTGCAGCAGTCTGGCATGACCTGGAAGAAAGTTTCAGAATAATTTTTTTTCATCAAATCAAAATATATGATAAGCAAGGTATTGGTTTAAATTTAACAAATGTAAAAGCATAATAATATAGCGATTTTTATTTTTCTACGATGATAGATGATTTAATACTTCACGAAGATAAAAAGATAATCATCTCATCTCATATGGTCTGAAGATTGTCATCTCAAGATCATCTTTACTCCAACTCTGATTACTCTGAAGAAGAACTAAATAATAACGATTACGTTTCTTTTATGTAGTACAAACCAACTCAATGCATGTTTAACCCTTTAACTGCAATTGTGAACTGTATAATGAACCTGCCGGTGGCGGTGGATGACGTGCAAACGGAAATGTAAAAACGGTTTTCGTCTGCGTCAAAGGAACGTGTAATGAAACACCGTGTTCAGAGAGGAAAATAAATTGTATTTAAATTCGTAATAAAAAATGCAATTGCATATTATAATGACATGTTGGATGATATGATGATGATGATATGCATGATGGCGATAATAATGTCCACCATGAACGAAATCGAATTCTTTTGCCTTTCACTTGATTCTATCCAAATAATGTTGCTGCATCATTTGTTCTCATATTTTTGTCAGGACGATGACCATGATTGGTTCATTTTTGATTTATCGCTGAAGGTGGTAGTTGTGTAAACGGATCCAAATGAGGATACCTATTGAAATAATCGACGTCGTCTCCTTCATTTGAATGTATGAATCAAAGAATGTGTCTCATATTAATGGTCTGTGAAATAAAGAAACGGCAATGAAAAGTAAGAAGCGTGTCATCAATATCTATATGACTCACGTTTTTTTCTGCATTTGTTTCCCATTGCCCCAACCGGTGTGAAGTTAGGTTATTAATACATGGGTTTTTTAGGTGACAGTCGATAATTAGCAGCACAAAGATAAAGTTATCGAAGCACAGATCGTAAAGAGGAAAGCGGAAAGAGGAAGGATGAAGGTAGTTTCAGTCTTTCAACACTTTGTTTGGCCGCTATCTGTAAACGAAGCGCTCACCAACCAAAGTTAGTAGCAGTGATTACACAAATAAAGAGTTGTCCATTTAATAAATCATTCAAGAGGGGAAACGGTTGAATACGTTGCATTATTGTTCAATAATTAAACTTCTCGTAGAGTCTTAAATCGCAAATCTTAGAGTTAATTAGACATCCAAAGTTAAAACAAATAGTTTTACATCTAAGTTTCCCAAATTAAGCCCGAATTAACAATTCGTTGATCATTGTTGATTTGCTGTGAAATCTTGCGTTAGTAAATTTGAAATGAAAGCGTTTCAGTTTCGAAATGACAGCAAAAACCATACACACTCGTTATCCGTAACGACAAATATTATTGGCATAATACCAAGTTGTATGTAAACATGCAAATACGCGCAGAAACTTTTATTTATTTTACTTTTATTGTAGGTACATAGGTGTACATATGCAAATAGATATATGCAGGTATTAAGTAGGGTCGAAACCGGACAGAGTCAGACAGAGACGAGACGGATAGCTTGTGGATGCATGCATTTCTCATTTGGAGTAATAAGCGCGTTCCGGCTTCCTTCTGCCGGCAAGAGTGATGTAGACATGACACGAGCATAGAAATACACGAGCAGAGCGGAAGGATTTGTTAAACCTATCTACTAAAAAAATAATAGCTATCCAAAATAGTATTTGGAAAATAAGTCGGTACGGTACTGAGATAAAATAAAGAAGTTGTGGGTTTTGTTTAGTCGGTTTTTGTGAATGTTGAAAGGAAACTAATTGATTATTGTGTACTGCCTGCCGGTAAATATGTAACAATAAAGTTAGAGGGAACAAAAGGTACAGAAAAGTGCACGGTTCAAGAAGGAAATGAAGAAAAGTTTCATGGTTGAACACTGGTGAAAATTACAGGACCAGTAATAAGGTAATACCAGCTGGTCATGTATGATACCTGACTCATCAACGCAACTCGAGTAATTCAAATCGTTGATAGTACAAAGTGCAAACTATTCCAGTTGTTTTTAATGCGACAGGATAATCGTGATATTATGGCGAATAAACTTGAGATCACAAAGTCTACTGCAACCGATGATGACGTACGTTCTGAAGCAGACGTGGTTGAGCTTCTATTTCAGCGTCACGAAGGAAATCCACTTCCAACAGATGACGACATGAACAAAGAACTTGAAACCATGTTAAGTTCCGGCCTTGTGGCATTTTCTGAGTCAGCCATGGAAGAATACGTCCAAGAAGCAAACATGCAGCAACCCAACCCACCGGAAATTGCGAATCACGAGAGAATGTTACATATTGATGGTACGGAAACTGACACAGTTTATACCGATAATATGGAGCAACTTCTCCGACAAAGGTCAAAACAGTTTTACGAATCACTGATGGACGTGAAACACACTAAGGAGGAGATGAAGAAACAGGTATGGAGGATTTTGAATTC
>JAQGAI010001699.1:0-13949 GCA_034696905.1 Lepidocyrtus violaceus
GCGGAATAGCAGCAGCTCCCCCAGCTCGGACTGCAGTAGGAAGTCCCACCTCCATGTCGGCTTCATGGACAATGGGGAGGTGAAGGAGAAGCGGGAGAAGTATCTCACTGCCAAATACGGGAGCCACCAGATGAATCTCATTCGGAAGCGGCTCTCCGTCGAGATGTGGCTGTACGATGAGCTCCAGAAGCTTTACGAAGATCCGGTAAGAAAAAAAAACAAAACCAAAAACAAGAAGAAAATAGCTTTCTCTTTTCCTCTACCCATTTCCCTTTCTCCTTCCTCCGCCATCCTCCATCAATGAAAGGGAAATGGACAGGTTTATCGGGTTTGAACATTCTTCCACATAAATTAGAATTGGCTTACTTGACTACGAAAGGGAAAGTCATTTTACATAAGCTGAAGAACATTTCATGCTGGTCGTGACACTGCACTGATCCATACATCCCCCAACAAGCCCATAATTTTTCCCTAAAATATTCATCCTCTTTCGTAATGGAAAATTGTTGTTAGTGGTGGTGGCTCCGGCTCCTTCTTTTAATATCCGTCCTTTGCGGATGCAGCATGAATGGGGCTCAAGTTGTTTCACCGACTTCCGGTTCCGGGGAAGACCACACCACGCACAGATGATGTTGATTGCATAAATTAAGTATATAGGTAATGCCACGTTTTGGTGTGACTGTGACATAGTCCATGTCACATGTACAGAAAGACAAAGGGATTTTCTTGTGGCAAAAATTGACATTGACCAAGTTTAACTTTCACTTTGCTACCATCAAACTCATTTCATATTGGCATATTTGCTTCCATATTGGCAGGGGCACACACGGAAAAAGAGAAAGAAAAATGTAGCTTTTTTTAACTAAACTAAAACATTTTCTATCAAAAAGTATGACCATTTTAATTTATTTTGTATTAAAAACCACGCAATATAAATTCCCAGACACGAACTTCCCCTTTTTTATAGATTTGTTTTGCATTTTTATTACGTAATAACAGTCAGTCATCTCTGAGCTAAGCTGAGCTCTGCCCCAGGATTTTGAGAGTTAGGAAAAACCGTGTTCATTTAATAAGCTATAAACTTCAAATTAACTTCGTGCAAAAACATTGACATTGTGGAGCAAGCTATATTGAAGGTTTTCAAACTGAAACTTTTCGTTAAACTGAAAGCATGAAATACGTTCCTCTCTCATATTTATTGCCTCCTTCTCCTGTTTAAGCGTTTACCAAATTAAGGTGCAAGCAAACATGCATGCATGCAAATATAGTTACATGTTTTCCCTCCGGCGGAGTTTTATGGATTTTTTTTTTGTTCAAAACGGATGTAGGAAAATGACTAATGAGTCATTTCAAACACGGAGTTTCGTGCGTGCGCCATAAAACCAGCAGCAGCACAGCAAAACAGGACAGATCTCAACTTTTGTCGATGATTTCCCAGAAACAAACTCAAAAACATGCTGAATGTTTCGTGCTTAATTATATTTATTTACTCAACAAGAAATAATCATTTAGAAAGAGAAAAAAAATAGTAAAAAAAATTGATTAAAATCAATTCAAAAAATACAATCAAATCTTTTTTTTATTCATTCCATTTAACTGTATTCAACTCTTTCCAATTGGGAAAAATAATTGAATTTGAAGTTGGAAAATCAAGCCTCACGAGGAAAATAACTGTTTATTTTACTCATCCTGAACCAAAAAGTTGATAATGGCAAGGGCTCGGCTTTTTGCTTTGCATGATGAACTCCCAAACTAATTTTTTTGTAGGTTCAAAGTTCAAAGGTGCAAGCAATGTCAGCACTTTTCCTGATGATTTCTCTAATCTAAGAAAAGGGCCTTCTTTTATTTGCTCCGCACTATAAAAAAAATGTTTCATTCTTCAAGTTACTATTCCCTTTCTCCCCATTTATAAAGCATTTGGGGTAAGGGGGCATTCATTATGGATGACATTGTAGTTGATGATTAGGATCTTAATTGGATTTTCATTATATGGGAAAAAATATATAGAAAGTTCCTATTTTAAGATCTATACATTGCATACATAACCCATAAAACTATTTATTTGCTATAAAAAATTACCCAAAACTACCGTCGGGTGGGTGCTTGCACCTTCATCAACATCTAGCTCATTACAGTTGATGATGATGATAATGATGATGATAGCAGTGAAGTCTTATCAAGCCTTGCCATCTTCTTCGAGACTGCATAAATTACTTAAATGGGTTATCATTACCCTTTGGCCTCTGCTGCTGGAAGAGTCGCAAGTTGCGACTGCATTCTAATCAAGTCCTGTCTGAATCATTTCTGCAGGAGAAAATAAATGCTTTCTTATTTTTTGCTATGCTCAGCTCTCCAAACCGGACAGTTTTTGTTGGCAGATGGAATCATTATATCTTTCAAAAAAAAAGTCAAAGTCAGCTCGCTCAGCACTTGAGAGAAAGTGAGAGACAGATTTCTTTAGTTGACTGCCAAAACATACGTAGGAAGAGAAGAAGCCAGACAAGGGAAGAGAAAAAGGTGAAAGGTAAAATGCTAACTGTGCGAATTCATAAGTAAGTATGCACATGAGACAGCTGCACAAGTGAAAGCATAACATTCAAGGTTCCTTTCTCTTTGGCGGATAGCTTTCCCCATCATGAAAAAGTCAAATGATGAGTGTTGCTGACCCATTGAATTATTGACATATAAGCTGACATGATCCCTGTAAATTTGTGCTTTTGTCAGTCAACCTCGTCCTTCAGTCTACTGTACAAGGTCAAGAGTATTTTATATTCTTTCTTTGCTGTTTCTGAGGACGACCTTGTCCTTTAAGTGGAGGGAAAAAAGGTCGGATCCGATCCTGAAAAAAAAATCCTGAAGTCGCTATGCATATTTATGATTTCTGACTTTCACTTCACTTTCACTTTGAAAACATTATCTCTCTCATTCCAATGAAAATGCCCTTTGTTATATTTGAAGAATAAAATGATCTCATAAGCACATCATTATCGTAACTTTCATAAGTCAGTTCTAAATGAGGTTATATCAATATCACATCATCACACAAATTTTGCAACATGAGCAACTTTCTTGTGAGAATTTTGTTGTAAAATCTGGGAACTAGCTATTGAAAAAAAAGTTACGCAAGGTTAGGTAATCCCTGTTTGTTTGATCTGGCTTGACATGAAAGCAAATTAAAGTGAAAGTAACATGATATCAAAAAAAAAATGATTATGATTATGTACGTAATTGAAAGTAAAACCTTATGTCATAATAGGATGAAACAAAATGTGCCAGAGAAAGCATTACGTGAAGTTTTTGGCACGAACGAGCATTAATTAAATGCTTACATAATCTACAATTACATGAGCAACCTTTTTTGTTTTGCATTAAATTATTTATTTATGTAGTAATATGATCAGGAACATATCAGACGTGACATGATATGGTTTACATTACATTTCAATTTATGCTCGGACTCCCAAATTTCGGTGTCAGTTCCCTACACTTCCCCCTCCCCAAACAAAACACAAATAAAATAAACCTCCCATATAGATGGGTTGTTGACTGCAAATGCCATTTTTACAACTTGTTCCTTGTGTAAATCGCAAAATTTCGGACTTTATTACGCATCACCACATCACAAGCCATTAACTAGGCCGAATCTAATATAGTAGATATGATATAGGTAGGTAGGCATGTTGGCAAACCAGAAAACAAACAAACACGAGTTGGTTTTCTCATTTCCCTTTATCTTCCTCTGAGATAAAAAAAAATCATTCGCAAATACATATTCTATGAAAAAAAGAAGTCCATACAGAAAGAAAACAATGCATATGATATGGTATGATATATGATGCAGCCTAAATGGGCGTAATTGAGGGATTCATTTTATGAAACTGATCTTTGGACTGTATAGTTTGTAAACAAGGTTCGATTAAACATATATTCCTGTTAGTTGGTTTGATCGATCCATATCGATCCATATCCTGATTCTGGATTTAGGCTACTTTTTACTGACCATGTTGAGTAAGAGCAGATGGATTCATTTGCAGAGGTTTATATGCCATATTAGCTCATTGACTGCCTACTTCCTACGCAAATGATACAACAAACCTTGTGAAAGCATTGGGGAGTCGCAGATTGCCCCAATAACTTTCTCGTTTTCAAATGTGCGCTAAGCCAAGTGAAAGCATGACAGGATACGAACTTATTTATGATGATTTCCGTTTTAAATGAAAGAAGAAAGGTCTTCCCCAGCATCAAAGAAAATTAATAATTATGTTCTTTTGTTTTTTTTAAGGATTCCCCCTCCGGCTCCTCGGAAATCAACCATGAAGTGGAGATCGACTTGGACGAAGTGCTGGACATGGATGGGGACGCGGAACGGCGCCAGTTCATTCGCTCTCTTCTGAAAAGCGCGAAGAAGTCTAAAGACGTGATCGAGGTAGTTAACTCCATCCATTCATATTCATAGCATTGAAGCAAAGTTAAGTTAAGTCTTAATTATTCTTTTGCTTTTTTCAATTTCCCAGAAATTTATTGATGACCTGCTAGAGAAAGCGAAGACTTTGTAACGTGATCCATCGTCGCAGCCATCGCCGCCGCCGCCACCACCACCACCGTCTCTTTTTTTTCCTCCAATATCTTCCCATAGCGAAATATATATACTACTTAATTAATTTACTAACTGTGTATGTATATGTTCCTTGATTACGTAAACTAAAAACAAAATCACCATCATCATCGTCTGTGGCATTATTACAATATTACTAGGAAAAAAAACTGCTTTCTCCTCCGAGCACAAATGTTTCTTGATCCAATATATCAATATCATCATTATTTAAATAATACATAATAATTACCACCATATTATATTTTCTTTTTTGTACTTACAAATTAAATTAATTAGTTAATTTAGTCCATACAACAATAATTTTTAAGAATGAAAAAAAAAAATCAAATTGAATCAAATTCCAAATGAGGCTCTGTCCTAATCCTAATCAGCGCAGCAGAAACAAAACAGAATTAGCCAGTTCTTCTAGTAAAAATCACAAATTATGTCATTATATTTGCTCTCATTTCTATTTCCGGTATCTTTGAAAAATGAGGGGTTTGTCAAATCATCGAGTCCTAAAAACTATCCATTTTTTGATTAGTACATTTAAAAACAGTTAAAAGCAACCCAACCTAAATGTGTAGCAATTATTATTATGCAAACAAAAACATGAGCTTTTTGAGCTGACAATTTAATAAATGGGAGGGAACTCGAGTTGATTACTTCATTCATTCATACTGATCTTCTTAAAAAAAATACCCAAAATTTACAAAACCTAATTTCTTTATTACACCCGTAGTTCATTTTCTTTTTTAGTATTTTTGTATCAAGTTCAAACTACGTTTTTCATTTCATTTCTCATTATTAATTAATTAATTAATTATATAATTTAGCTAGCTAAACCTAAACCTACATAGTTTTATGTGTTTATCATTGATTAAGAAGATGCTGCAGGAATGTACAATAATTTTAACTAGATTTAAGAACAACCCAAAACTGTAAAAAAAATGAGAAAAATAAATATTTAGCGTAGTATCAAAAACAAATCGTGACTTTTTATGCGAGCTCTCTCGAAAAATCGCAAACAACAAAAAACTTTTCCTATGATAAAAAAATGTATCCTCCATATTCATTTCATTCGTGTACTGATGATATGATGGGACGTGGGAGTGAGAATTCACGGAAATAAGCTCGCTGAAGCTTCCTAATTGCTAATTGAAGTAACTTTTACGATTAGTCTGATGAATAGTGTCGATCATTAGTTCAAAACAATGTCGCTGTTTGTTACATAACTTAATCGTAAATTGGATCCTCGCAGTGAATATAGTAATTAGAGAAAGCAGTCAAATGCTTTCTTTTTAAAAAACAACGAGAAAAATGTGGAACGGGTAATTTTTATAGTTCTCATGCATTGATCGATTCTCATCTACATCTCGTCATAAAGAAGAACCAAAAAACACGAAACAAGCTAGAAAGAACAAAGCTGGCATTTAAAAAAATGCTATGTAAAAATAACAATTAAATCTGTCTCCATCAAACTCATTAACAACACTAACTTGTATAATAATAATTATTATTATTCAAAAAACTAAACTGTAAATCTATCTAAACAATGTGATATTCCGCATTGATCAAACTTTTTACTTTGCTTCCTTTATATAAATAGAAGAATATGTAAACTAATTGAAGATGATGGCGAAGAGATGAAATCCAAAACCAGTGAACAAATAATTATAAAAAGAAAAAGGGTACACATAATCAGAATTACGTTTTTTTTAGCGTAAACAAGTAATTGGTAAGTAGAATAAGTAATTATAATTATAGTGAAATGAAAATCGATCCTTTTTATAAGTACACAGCATTATTTATGAGAGGAGAAAAATCGTTTTTTATGTGAACTTTTCCAACGGTTTCAAGAAAAGTGCCCTTTTTATTTTTAGCTTGCTTTCACCAACAGAAATAAAATGAAGCTTTCTTTTTTGATTAATTAATTTTGTAATCCCCAGTGCTACCTTTTTACCAAATACCAAAAAAAAAAGTTTTGAGTTGTGAGTGGAGTACCCACGCGTTTATGTATAAGTATTCATATTTTTATCGATCATATGTATGCTTTCTTTTTTTTAGGTAAAATGTGTGAATTTACAATGTAATTTTTTTAGCAGTTTAGTTAGTAAGTGATCGATGTATTGTATTATTATTGTAATATTTATGGCTTCCGAACAAACTTCTCTGAATTGAAAAAAAAAAACATATTTTGTTTCTGGGAAGAATGAAGTTGAATGAATGAAATATGAATTTAGTATGAAAGAAAGTATAAGCTTGTGTCTCTCAAACCCCGATTTTTGTAGTACTATAAATATAATAAATATGTTTGTAATTTAATTTAATTTTTAGTAAGTGTGTGTGTAAAACAATTTTTGTCTTTAAGATAAAATACCTACTACTAATAATCGTGAAAACGTAGTTTAACAATAATATTATGATGACATCAGTACATTATATTATATACCTTAAAAAAATCACAAAACACTACATATTATTATCATACTATTATTGTATAATATAAGAGGAAACCAAAATAAATTATAAATTACTATGTTTATAATGGAGATACTGGTTGTGTTGAAGTTGAGGGGTTGTTTTAATTGCAGGAACCCGTGTCGTGGTCATTTCTTAATTGTTTAACGTAATTTTTATTATGCACCAAATCATTATATACCTACTTCCGGATAATTAAACATGGGTGGAAGTAGTTCATAAATAAAGTATAATATAATTAGTTTTTTTTTACACAGACTGCTTGTGCAGGATTCTTAACATATTTTAGTTTTCACAGGGAATTAAGGTAATGTACATCATCGACCATCATTATCATACTCATAAAAAATTATAGCTCGACATTGGCGTAAAGTGTCAAGTCGAAACTGTTTAGATAGGAGGGCTTGACGAAAACTGAACATTTGGTAAGCTTAACTTAATTACAATTAGTTTGGTGTAAATACTCATCCTGCATCACAGAGTTTAGGAGCAAAAACGTAACAGAAACTAACAAATAGATAAAGCAATAACAGCATTCAGGCATTTTCTTACACACTTTGACTATTACTCACAATTTTTTTTGTATTACTTAACTTACCTTCGATTAATTGACAAGTTCGAATAACGAATAAATAACGGTTCAATCATTTTCCAGACAAACTTTCAGACAGACATGATAAGGTAAAAACGGTAAATGAATTAGGAGGGATAAGAGAACTTGAGTTCTGACAAAAAATACGGGAGGTAGATTCTTGTGCATATTCACTGCATCTTCGAGAGTTCAAACTTGGTGGAGACGAGTTCTTCTTCGGAGTCCAAGGCAGGTAAGTCCCCTTCCGCCAGGTCTGCGGGGATGTTTTCTTCGACCCATTTGAGCTCATCCTCCTTAAATATATTTTATGATTAGCATTATCCTTTTTGGGAAATCAGTAAACTGACGAGACGAGATGAAACTACTAAGAAAGTAAACCAACTTACGATAGTTTGATTCCTATATTTATTGGGTTTCTCAGGTTTTCCTTTGCTAGGCCTCAGCTTCATGTTACTTCCTATAATTCAAATAAATAAGCCATTCATGAATCATCCGTTGACTTAAATAATCTTTCAGCAGAAGGAGATTTCGTAGCAGTGAATTTTATACAACACTTACCAAAGTTTTGGTTAATCACCAAATCCTCCTCTTCCTCATCATCCGGATTATCAATCAGCGGACTGAAGGCGTACCTCTGGTTGTTATTGGTTGGTCTAAACAGGATTATTATGACTAACAGGATGATGCTGAACAGCATGTGCCAAAATGCTTCATCCACCCAGATCTCCTTCCAATCCTGCATGATTCCAAAAATACATAAACAAATTGATATGCCAGCCCAGCCCGGTAAACAGGAAAATTGATATGCATCCTAAGTAAAATATTTTTTCATGGCCGCCCCCGCAATTAACTCACCTTCAAACAATTGGCCGTCTTGATGTACCTTATGGACCAAATCATAAACGCAATGGAAGTAATCACTGCGAATATTAGCGTGTTCGTAAAGTGACGGTAGAGTGCAAGCTTGACTAGATTGCTGAAAACAAAACAAAAAGTTGAAGACTCACTTCTGGGCCATAAATAATCTTAACAATCTGAATTTGGTTCCATACCGGCGCAGTCTTAAAGTTCTCGTGGTTGTCAACAATGAGTGGAATATCCACCAGCAGATTCCAGCATCCAGGATTGAGAGCGGCACACCAGCCATCAATGCACGATTGGAAGGCCCATTAACGGGATGAAGTATTCTCAGAGTGGATTCCGTAGATGCTAAACTAAAGTAGAGGAAGCCCACAACAACTATCTGGTGCAGAGTAGTACCCAACCGCGGCCTAAAAAGTAAATCAGTTAATGCATAATTAATTATCTCATTTTCTAATTGACTGCAAAACACATAACTCAACCAAAACTAACTTTGTAACTCCAAATCCGATGCTGACAATGACAACCAGCATTCTTGCCAGAGTTCGTTTCGCACAGGAGATGATTTCCGCTGCTAAAACTGCCCCGGCCACTGACACTCCTGTGGAGTTGATGTTTTGATATTCAGCATAAAACACGGCCTGAAACAAAAAGAGAGTTACAATTGGATAGGAATTATTTCAAACACCATTTTTTTTAAATGCAATCGACAACGAAACATTTTGGTTACGAACCATTTCCACCATCCCAAGCAATACGACTGCAGCAATCCAAAACTGGACTCGGAGCAAATCCCTCCACTGACAGAAGGATAAAACTAGCCACATAATTCCATAGAGTACGTAGAGGATGCAGTTTCCACCATAGAACTTGAAGAAAAACCAAGAATTCAATTCAGAAATTAGACTCAGCTTGCTACTGATACTTTTAAATTGGTAATAGTAAACAAATTCACTTTTTTTTTTACTTTTTTAACAAATAAACCAGTTTCACTTACAGCTAATAGTGGATAATCGGCCGCAGAAAGGTACCCATGCAAGGACTTCATCTGAACTTTCACAACCGCGGAAAAGGAATAAGTCGCTGCAGATGTGGGAACCGGGACCATCTTCAAAACCAGTAAGTACACTCCATCCGCAGGAACAGTAAAGATGGGGTGTGGAGTATTCGCCGCCACTGCACCTCCTTCTGATCCCGCAGCCGTCTGCTTGATCATCTGCATTGTGTTATTCCTGACGAGAACTTTGTACTCGGTCTAAAATTACGAAAAAAACAGGAGTCTTAAGCCCAACTTAAGCCAAATATATACATGATATATGGCTTATGGAATTTGCATTTCAAGATTTGTTCTCAATGTACGTACCAAACTGATCGAATTATCGCAACGATGTTTTAAAGTCTGCGGTGGTCTAAAGACATTAGCGACATACTGGGGATCCGGGAATGCGATCTCATTTGGCTTCTCGTAGTACGCTTGCCATGAATTCTTTTTCTCGTCGGGGGGCTAAATTAGAAACAACAGCATTTCACTTTCTTTCGTGTTGATATTAAAATGAATAACAAACGAGAAAGCTACGCACCAGCATATCCAGCGAGGCATACTCCTCCCAACACGGTGTATCACGGACCATCCAACCGATCTCCACCTCCAAATCTGGTGACATGGCCGTACATTGAACTATAATTCAAAACAGGGTTTTTCAATTAATTAAATCGTTCTCCTGTGACATTTCAAAAATAGCTCTTTTAAATCCAACAACAAAACTCATCCCCTTACCGGAAACGACTATTTCTGATTCCTTGAATAGACTTTTATACACTCCAAAATAAAACTCCGTCTGAAAATAAAGTTATTACAAAATTAGTAATCAAATCATTCCATTTTTCTTGTCATTAATAACTACCAATGTCAATGATTAACAATTAACAATTAAAGAGGTGAGAGGAGAATCTCTCTTACTTCATTCAAGGTATACTCCCACCGCCCCTGTTCCGGAAACGCTCTTGTAAGATCAACCAGCAGCAGCAGGGAAAGTGTTGTCAACAGCAGGGATGACTGTAACTGCAACATCTTCATTTTGACTCCTCCGACTCAGATGGGTTTTTCACAAAACTGGAATTTGTAACTGGCAATTGCCCCCCGGATGGGAAAGTGATAGATAGACGATAAAATCCGATCCAATTTATTTTTTATTGGTGATTTGGGTTCCTCGGGACATTAACATCAGCAACTTACTTGGCTTGATTTCTATAAAAATGAAAAATGAAAAAACGCAATAAAATCTTAATTACAAATCACGTTAACACCTTTTTTACAATTCAATTACAATTATCGGAATCGGAGGCAGTTCTTATATCACTTCCGGTTTCATACTTTAATTTCGTTCCATATAAATTTCCCGTTACCTTCCATTGTCCATCATCATCCACTACCACAACTTGGACTGGACGAAGTCTTATTTAATTTGTAATTAAAATAGTCCCGCAATCTGCTGACTTCCCAAATTCAAATATTGAATATTGTAGCCACGTCGATGAAATTGAATGTTCCTCCGTTCCTCCCTCCACTTTACACTTTAGGACCTTTTCCAAACTTTTTAATGAAAATCCACTCCACCACCACCACCACCGGAATCCTTTCTCACGTGTCAAATGTCAAACCAAACCACAAGTCCCCTTCTTCAGTTACACAAAACACAAAATAACTTCCACTTTCCAGCGAACCGAACCTTCCAGCTTCCAACTTGCAAAATATCTCCCCAAAAAAGTCAAACACTTTCTTTCAACATTTACCAAATGACGTTGCTCAAATGTAAACAATCCAAGCAAATATTTAACTATTCCAACCAAACTAAACTTCAACTCAAATCCAGCTGCATCAGTCACGACTGAATGAGTAATCAACAAATCACGATTGACGATCACTCCAAGTTAGACTTTTTGTAAAACGGCACGTGAAGTAGGAAGTCGTGTTCTGTCCTGTCCTGTTCCAAAAATTCCGGACTTCCAATGCAATTCCAATCCAATTTCCAACCAACCTATTCCAAAAAAGACACACGGCAACATTCAAACTTTTTCTTGTCCGTCTAAAACACACAGCTCATATGACAGCCCGATGATACCTATCCACGGTCGAGTATCAGCCCGTTCCCGGATTGCGGTAAAACACGTCCAAGATAGGGAGGGCGATACACTCCTACGTTGAAACGAAAATTGAGATTGTGGGGCTACGCTCCCGTGTTAAATATGGAAATTTGTGTTGGACGGAGTATGCAAATGATGATGATGATGGGGATGAGTATCATGCATGATGCATGGCATGGGATGCACAGGATTTATGGCCTTATCCCAGAAATCCTACGGAAAACAACTGTGTTTGTTTTTGTTTGTGCCCAAAAAGATAATTTTTTAGGAAGGACTCGAGCCAGAGTTTCAGTTGGAGGAGGATTGTGATTGTTGGGTAAGTTAAGTTCAAGTTAAATGCAGTTAGTTAATCTTATCTAGCATCTAATCGTGATTAAATAGTTAAATGACTCCTGTCCAGTCAGTGAGGGTATTGAATTGTGATTTGGATATTGATTGTAGAAGATTAGAGGATCATCAGCTGACTTGACTGGCTTGATAAACAGGGAAGAGGGAAGGAAGTTTCGAAGCGTTTTGGATATAGTTCTGAGGCGGAAGCGTTGCACTGTTTTGGAGGGAGAGCGCTGAAGGGACCAGCAGGTATGTACTGAACTTAAAATACAAAATATGAAGGCGATTATCTAACTATTGTTTGGTCAATTAAGCCAGATTTGAGTTCACTCTTTCGGATTTATTTTGAATGATAATTTTTAACTTGTTTTTGCAGAGAGAGGGGCAGTAAATATTTTAACTGATTTGCCAGCCCCCCCGAGTGAAGTTAGCTATAAAAAAGGGTTTCAACAAGACAATAACAAGTCATGGGGAATCAAAACAGTCAGTCAACCGTGGGTGGTCCCCGGGATCGCCACAAGTCCGGGGATAGCCTCCCTCCCTCCTCCCCAATGGGGGTGAAGGAGGGCCAAGCATTCTCCTTCGATAAGCGGCCTTCGGTAGGGAGTCCTCCTGTAACTGTTTCAAGTTCTCTTGCTCAGCCAATGCCAATTACCGGCTCCAAAAATCACGCAAAAATTATCCTTCAGCATTCGCATGAAGACGATGAGCCTTTTTTCACACAGCCGAAATCTGTACCCATCAATAAGCATATTTTCGTATCTTCTGTAAATATTTGTGTTTTTTTTTTGTTTATCTATTTTTTTTTTAATTATTTTTGTTTTGATTAGTTTAATTGATTATTTTCATTAATTTGCTTCCGGGCTTGGGTCTCGGCCTCGGAGTATGTTTTGAAAATGCTTTGTTTTATTTATTGAAGTTAAATAGCTTTAATTATTGCACGCATGAGCAAAATGGTTTTGTGGTTTGGTTTGGGCTACGGCTGCCTTGAAAAATTGCATGTCTTGAACTGTGATTCTTGTATTGGGGTTTATCTATTTTGTCCTGTTGAAATGGAAAGTTCTGATGATAATTTTGAGTGATTTGTGTATGATTAAAAGGATGATTATCCGGAAGGAGGACGACAAAGATCCCTGACAGTATCGGAAGGAACGAAGATTGGTTCGAGTGGTCATCACATTTCAAAGAATTTACCAACAGTTTTCAAGTGGGATGGAGGCGGCAAGGAGGTGGCCATCTGTGGGACTTTCTCCGACTGGAAAACCATTCCGATGGCGAAAAAGTAATGGCTGTAGCTATAAAAATTTTTAATGATCTTATCTTTTGAGAAACGTGTAAATATAGTGCAGTCACTAATTAATTTTTTGTTTTCGTATTTTAGCAACTTTACATCGCAAGCAGACTACGTCGTAATTGTGGACTTGCCAGAGGGCGAACATGAGTACAGATTTTTGGTGGATGGGGATTGGAAACATAATCCAAATGAAGTATGTGCTAATCAAATTGATTTTAAAATTATTTAACTGAAAATAGTTTAATTCACTCCACCATATAACTCGAACTGTTTGCTTGCGCAGCCAACGACAGAAACTGAAGCTGGACTGACAAACAACGTGATTACCGTTAAGAAAACTGACTTTGAGGTGTTTGATGCCCTAGCTATGGATTCGATTAGTTCTACAACGAACGCACAAAATAGTATGAAGTGAATTTATCTACATTTATATATTTTTTTAAGAAAGCTTCCAACAACATAATAACTTGATTGGCTATTTCAGTTTCGGGTTCTCCGCCTGGGTCCGAGTATGCCCAGAACATACCGGTTTACAAGCCTTGGGAGAAAGCAGCTGGTCCACCCATTCTGCCGCCACACCTCCTCCAAGTTATTTTAAACAAGGACACACCCCTTTCGGTATGAATGCTTAACTGTCAAACTAAATTTAATTG
>JAQGAI010001700.1:0-13947 GCA_034696905.1 Lepidocyrtus violaceus
AGGTATGTTATGATGTTGGTGCGAGGAGGAAGGGAAAAGCAATGCTTTTTGTTCACACCAAACAAAACTCAGCAGAACTCATACAATAAATCATTTCAGTTCGAGTGGAAGAGAAGGCGCATGGTTATTTGGCCTTAACTATACCTATAAATAATTTTTTTTCTCCATTTTTCATCAACTTTGTCATCGAAAGAGTAGAGATTTAGCAATGTGCGGCGGCACTTGAACCACAAAATATTTTGCTTTTTTCCGACTAAAAGAGTTAAAATCTCAAAATCTGAATTATTATTTTTTATTATCACATGACAGCGGATGAAAGGTTTTTGCCTCTTTTTTATTTATCTTTTTCCGATTTGAGTTTGATCGGAATAAATTCCAAATAAATGTAAAAGTAGAAGACAGTGACTTTTGAGATTTTTTCCAACTTTTTCATTCTGTGAAAATATTCCATGACATGTGAATGAGCTAATGCAGACTCACCATTACCACTACTGTGAATACCTAAGTAAGTTAGTTTTCCGCATTCATTTTGTTGTTCGCAAGTTATGTTTATGAGTGAGTGAGCTGAGCTGGTGAAATGGTAAATATCTTGGATTTTTTTTGTATATCAACTTTTTCTCCTTTCTTTCGATTTTTCACATTCATTCCCAACCAAACCCATTCCATACATTATTCGTATAATTGACCCATGATGACACAAAATGACATTTTCAACCAGCCAAGATTCGTGCGATAACCAGTCAACACATAAGCACAGAAACATAATTTATCTCTTTTCTTTCACATACCAAATCATCATCTTCATCATCATATCATCAGGGAGAATATGCTTAAATGCTCGCTCCTTTCTCCCTGTCGTATATATAGTCATCATCATCGCATCGTCGTCGCCTCATCATCAATTCCATTAAATAGATCGTAAATACGTAATATTTAGCAGGCGTTTATGCGGCATAAAAAACTGATGCGGTTTTATGGACATTTTTTTGTCAGGATATTTTATGTCTGCTTGCGCACTCGACAAGTCTAAGTCTTGACTTATCACACTGCAGTTTTATATGGAGTATGGATGGATATGCGTAAAGAAATATAAAAACGTTTTGTTGCTGGCTGGTGAATATTTATGAGCTCGTTGAAACAAAAATTAGCCATGCCTATTTAAATCTGTTTTAGGTTTTTTTGCAAAGTATTTTTTTGTTTAAATTCAACCTTGTGTTCATTCCAATTCGTCTCACAGAATTTATGTAAGTTAAATGCAGTTTTGCGCACCCATCCATTCACCACCAACTGTAACATCCACATCCACCCCCACCAAAAACAAAGTAATCTGATTATTCTGATTTGATTTTTAAACAAAAATTGAAATATTATCCTCTACACTTTAAACGTAGTTGTTGTATTAATAAGAATAATAACAGTTTTGAACGGAGGAGCTTTTTTTTATTTTGGTAATTCATTCAAAAGGATGAAAAGTGAATCGGAGTTTTTAATTTATGCCCTTCCACGGAAAGAGGATCCGTGCCAGACCAAAAAAGTTTACATAAGCCAAAATGCTAGATGCAGATTATACCGTTGGTCGTACGTGAGGCGGTATCTAATGTGGGATGAAAGGAGGATGTTTTTTCGTGATAATGCAGAAAACTTTGTTAAACTATCGAGAGGGAGAGAGATGTATTTATTTATGTCTACGTGCGGTACATAGGGCATGGCACCTCCACAAAAGTGATTTAATTTATTGCTTTCCAATCTTTCAAGCAACTGTATCATCATCATCAGCAGCAGCAGTCGTCTTTATCATCTTTCGAGAGAATGTTCGATTTTAATTGATTGGCTTTTTCGAAGGAATCACATCACAATTTTTTTTACGCAATCTCTTCCGTTTTACTCAACCCTCTTCGTCGATTTTATGGAAAAGGATGCATTTATTTTATGACTGGGAATTTTTTAATATGCTGTGGATAAACAAACTTGAAATAAAAATTATAGTTTAGGATTAATAAAAAAAGAAATTGATGATGCTTTGATAACTAACTACTTTATGAATGTGGTGGTGGTGTTTGGGGTGACGACCACGATGACTATGATGATAACCATGAGCATAAGATGAAATGAATTAATTTGACTTCTCACACAACTTTACATGCAATATTTTAATTTTTATCTCTCACTTAAACCGGCTGAGACAGTTTCGTTCGAACAGAACTTCCAAGTAAAGTTCGAGGAAAAGAGGAGGCTCCTTGTTCAAATCATTGAATCAGTCTCATTTTAATGTAAAAAAATTATAATGATTTTTTTTGAGGTTATCACTTATCTTATCATTGATGACGACATGATGCTTGTACTGAAGACATTTTCTCTTTATCTGTAAAAATTATAATTTTCAATAAAAATAAAAATACTTTATGTACATAAGAAGCAGCAAACACATAATCAACTTATGAAGAAATTTTTAATGGATTAATTTGATGAATTGGATTGGGAGGGGATAATCTGTCCAAAGTAATCTGTTTAATGTCATGCATTCATCTTACCATTAAATTTTTTTTAAGAAAAAAAAATTGTTTCCCGTTTATGATAATGATAAGTGAAAGATACCCATCCCAATTGATAAGACTTGATGTTTTTGGTGACGACCACGGATGAAGAATAAATTTAATTTTAACTTGAACAAAACTGCATTAAAATTAATGTAAATATGAAGGCATACATTTTGATACGATAAAAACAGTTAATTTATTATGAGATGAGATGAGGAATTAATGTAAGTTAAATTTTTCTATTGATGAGAGAGGTGTAATGGGTCAGGTTAGGGTCAGCAAAGGTTAACATATCTCTGAATGTAGTCGTTTTTTTCTTGCACTTAATCAATAAATTTAGAGTTTTCCTTATCAGCTTTCTGAAGGAAAAACGCAACTCAACTCAACTCTTGTCATGTCACTTATAGCTCTATAAATGAAATTGTTTGTCCTGATCCATGCTTGGAAATGGATACGGTGGTGGTGCTGGAATAATATGTATACCTATGTCATGTCATAGTCATGTCATCATCATTATCATTGCCACCTTCCAAGCCCATATCGCGGCCGTCATTGATTTCATGACTTCCACACTCGCTTGTTTTAAAGTAAACATTATTTCCACCAAAAAATAAATAAATTATTTTTATGCTTCTTACAAGCACCAGCTTAAAAGTGCTCGTATGCATACTTCATCGACGCCATCCACTCCTCGGGAGGTTGACTACAGGGATTATTGCGGTATGGCCTGTGTGCTCCTGATGAGAAATGACGATGGTGATCATGGTGGCTTGGCTAGACAGTTTTAATACGCTTAATTCCACCTTTTATATAGATTTTCCCCCATTGTTGTCTTAATATAATAGACAATGGGCAGGTAAAAACAAAAATACAAAAAAATGCTTCCTAGTGGGCTTATACCTACTGATGATGGGGAGACTTAAAGTCACCCCCTGTGGACATTTAGCTTAAACCTTTTTTGTTCACTTTTTTTCCCCCGGTGACAAAAGATCCCAAGCTGATGGCTTATGTTATGGGACAGAAAAGTGAGGGATATGATGATGGCGATATGAACTCATAAAGTATTTTTTTTCCTGAGCAGTCTTGTTTGTTTTTCCGGTTAACTTGACATTGGCCATTGTCCCCCTAGAAAAGTGAAAGATATTCCGCGAAGGGACATTAATTCATTAAGGAAGCCAGAAGTACACGTAACAAGATGTACAGAAGTACATATTTAAAGCTTCTTGGAAAAGAAATGATTTTTTTTTGTCTTGAAGGGACTACCGGACCCTTCTTCTTTTGGGCATGGTTGAATGGAGTTCTTGCTCCTGGGATGGATACGTATCACATCCCATCAGCAATAATTGCCTTATGTCTTGTCGTCATTTGTGTGTGTGGCAGGAAAAGGTAAATGGAATGTTATATAGCTAGCTACTTAACAAGTTCATATTACTATCCACCTTTTACAGCTAACAAGTCAACTCACAGAAGGATTCAGTCAGAAGGGACTTGATTTTCTTTCTTGGATTATGATGAAATCCTCAAAATATTTCACAAGAGAGAGAGAGAGGAAAAAATGAGTGATTGGCCTGGTTAAGGGGTTTATGGGATTATGTACAAGGAAGAAGTGCCTTTCCCCCTTGGTTTCGGATTTGGGGAACCTTTCCATCCATGACAGGATTGTCTTGTCTCAAATTGTGATTAGGACAGTGATAATAGCCATATTCCTTGTAGAAGTTTTACATGGCAGTAGTACAATGTACATACCGATCTTACCCACCACCACTTTCAGGCTACCCTTAAGGGATGCCTTACAACATGTACCCTTTCGCTTGCTTTTGAGGGAACTTTTTGACTTGGACAGGAAGAATGCTATGATGAGAGAACTTTTCCCTTCATCCACAGATCCATATCGTTTTTGTAAAGTCTTGTCGTAACCGGGAACATTGCACATCTTCTCTAAAGCTTATCCTCATCTTCCTGGCGGAGAAGAGCTGCCGAAACGTCTCTTGAGAAAAGGCAGAGATGTGGGAACTGTTCCATTGCAACATAACATCAGCAAGAAGATCACCTCAAAAATAAAAACTTTTATAATTTTTGATAGCCTACCAACCAAACCAACTCCACTAGTGTCCCTCCCTTGCTTTGACTGTTGCTGAAAAAAGGGCATTCTTCCCGATTCCAACTCAACCATCCCATTTCATATTTCTCTCTCTCTCATCATGAGCTTCTTTCTTCTTCTTCTCTTGTGATTCTCGTGATGGGAATGATTTATGGCCATCAAGGGTCCACACAACAACGTCACACAGTCAGAGAGAGAGACACACCAAAAAGACCCTTTTATTTCTTTCTCTGTGTCCTCTCCTCATAACTTCCAACAGCAGCAGCATAAAATGCAACCTTGTCCTGGCATGGCATAACATGGCTTGGTCCTGTGACAATATCAAGAAGACTTTTATTCCTTCATCCCAACTAACAGGATCAATATTACTTTATTTTCATTTCCAACTAAACCAAACTCCCTTCCTATAGCCTGGGAGATACTAGGAGGGACATTGGATTGCATATGATATGATGATGAGGAGGACGACGGAGAAAAAAGGCCATTAAAAAGATTGCTTCCAACAGATAATATACGTATATCTATTACTGAAACATAAAATGTACAGATATGGACTTACATATTACTTTCCGGCCGCTGCCGATGCGGATGGCTGGTATGGTGGTGGTGTGTATAAAATGTGATGTGTTACGATGATAATACGATGATGATATAATACATTTATATTGGGCTGCTGCTGCTGGAGGACAAAGTGGTGGAGGGTGACCTACGTATGGAAATGATAAGTATGGTGAAATCCATGATGAAAAGTTTGAATAGGAGGAAAACGAAACTAGCGGCCTTTCATCATCATTCCCATTCCCAGTAGTTAGATCATTGCTGCATTTTATGAAATGGAAAATGAACGAAAGATCACATCAGATCAGTCAGAGAGAGTGTTGTGCATTTTTTGGCATTCATTACAATTTTTCCAATTGTGAAAACTGTACATGACTGGGTACTGACTGAGAATGAATGAGATTTAATTTTTCCAAAAAACGACTATCGTATAGGGAGTACGGAGGAAAATGGTAACAGTATTGGAAGGAAAGTCTTCTGGGTGCAGAGCAGAGGTTTCATATTACACACGAGAAATTGTAATTGAAGAGTGTTCTAGCGGGTCAGGCACGACCAAAAAAATGTGTGAATATGATGGGAAGGGTCTGTGTGGACGGTTGTGAGGGATGAAGGGACTCGTCTAGTTAGATGGATTATGCATTAAAAGCATATAGCACATAGATAGGGTATAACAATAATAATAATATGTGATTGCTCTTGTTCCGCTGTGGGGTACTGATGTTGGGTTGGGACTTGGGACACTTTTTTGTACAGATATGGATAATTCATATTCAGATACATACTCATATTCACTATCCTTGCTTGCTGGTACTTTTATTTGTTAAGGGTGATAGTTGCAGAGCATGTTACAGTATGTTGACTGGAGAGGAGCGAAGGGCACAAAAAGTGTATAATTTTTTACGTGATTATTTGTTTGTGTGCCTTTTTGGTGGAGTATAGAAAAGTCCTCTCTTTGGTTTAGCATGGGAATGCCGTTCAGGGCAGCAGGGTGACATTGTTGATGACAATTTTTCATTCAGTTTCAGTGTGGAAGTGCAAGTTGACGGTGGTTATTGGGAGTAGCGAAGTTAATAATTGTAATTGATTGGATAGTTCTGATAATTAGCTAGAATTACTAGTTTTACTTATATTTTTTTCACTTGTATTACCGGGCACGGTTGTGGAGTATCTATAATTTGTCCAAAACAATTTGTAGCATCGTTTTCAATTATTGGCGCCAGGATCTCAGTGGCACGTTTTTGCACAAGTGTTCGAAAATCCTTTCGACGGAATTCTAAAGTGAACAAGATTTCACTACATTTTGGTTCAGACTTCAACTAGTTACAATTGCTTAGTGAACGGTGAAGTAGGAAAAGCAGTAACTTCTCCATAGGCATATTTCCATTTGATTGGAAAACTAGCACCGTAACATCCAGTTTGACTGTCACAGTGAAGTGTAGTTGGCTCAATTGTTTTTAACTTTAAACTTACATAATTCCTAATCAAAGATTTAGTTCAATTTTGTGAAAGCTAAGTATTTATTTAGTGCATTTGTGTTTTTCCCAAACTTAAACCTGAGACTTGGATAATGTCTCCTTCGTACCTCCCCGTTTTCTAAGGTAATTCAATACATCCAAACTTCGAAAGAAAGGAAAAGCCAAATCGGACATGTCAAGATGGGCATTCATAGTTTTCATAACTCGGAAGCTCCTTTCCTCGCTTGCTGATTGATTATCATCAGCGATCCAAATCTCCGAAATTTATAATGATATAAAAACCATCTAATTTCAGAAATGCATATCATAATACATCTCTTCCTATTATTAAAATTGCTACAATGATTCAATTTAATATTTTCTAACCTTCAAGCTCACCTCCATATCATATCCAATTTTTAGTTCACTCCAAGAAAGAAAAACAAAATTAACTTTTATGAGCCATCTTCTGTCTCATCATCCTCATCATTATCATTATCATCATTATGATCGTCTCTCATCTCAGCTCTCCTCGGTTGGGACAACTTGAAGGAGAGCTTCTTGGTTGGAAAGCTCGCGTCATGCCATGTCTACCTTTACGATGACGATCCAAACGTTCCTTGGAAAGCACAGCCCAATCTGAAAAGTCCTACAAAATACGACGGTGGTGGCAGTGCTGCTGCTGGTTTGTAGTGAAACTGGCACATATTCATTCTCTTTTTTATATTTCTCTAAATAAAAAAATATAGATTAAATTTAATGATCTCTCCCAAACCATTTGTTACATGTGGAAAGCTCCAAAGAAGAAAAACTTTGTACCGGTGCTGGTGTCCCATTACTTTCCAGTTGACTTTTTATCTAAAATAGCGATATTATATGAAAGTAACATAAAAAAGAGAAAGATTTTTAATAGAAGATATAAAAAATTGTTATAAAGAGTTTTAGATTTGAAACTTTGTTTTCATATAACTAGCTGGGAGCTAGTCATATAACAACTCCTTATCTTTATATGCCTCTTTTTACCTTACGAGCTCACATTTTCATTACGTGTCAGTTTTACTACAATCCATGTGCTTGAGAATCATGTTTGGAAATTAAGAAGCCTGTAACTCTACACACATTTTTAGAGTTCCAAGTAATAAAATAGGAGGATAAGAATGAGATAAGGGGAAATAGTAACATTTCTTGCTGCCTCCATCGGGAAAACGCTGAAACTGAAACAGGTTATGTGGTCTGCTATGTGGTGGCTTTGCTGCCATTTCAGTACTTCTTCTAACCAAGCGTATTGATATCATCATCGATTGAGAAAAATGGTTTTGTCCAGAGGCTCATATTTTTTTAAAGGCTGACTGATTTGATTCGTTGATTGGCTCGGATTATGCGAGAATATTTTTGCATATTGATTGAACTCCATTCATTTTCATTCATCCAACCTGAAAACCGTTGGAAAAATTTTAACTTTTGGAAGAGAAAAATATTTTCATCTGTTATTTTTTTTTTCAAAATCCAGCTCCGTATTCCAGGTACAATGGGGTTCAATGTTGGTTTCGGACTAAAACCGCAGAAGCAGATGATCCAGATAAAGTAAACAGTTATCTTCTGTTAACATTATGGGCTTGCTTCTGTAGTAGTCCAATCCATTTTTACGTTGTTTGCATATTACATTTTATATACCTCCTCTACTTGACTGTGATGATGATGATGATGAGAAGGATATTGTGCCACTCTTCATGATATGTATTATTTTTACTCAAATATTTGTTCAGTAACTTGGTTTGGTTCGGGGAAGGATATTGTGGATGTGAAATAAAAGTATTTATATCACTATTCAACAGCTCTATATCTCTTCATAACAGAGTGCAGAGAGAAAACAAATTTTTTGTGTTATGTCCATAAAAAAGTTAAAACCTAAATCAAACATTCGATACGAGAGAATGATATGATTACCGAAAACCAAAATGCAATCTCCCTCTCTAGGAAAATACTGTACTGGCTGGTAATAAATCCGTGTGTCTTCATTTCCATGTGGTATGGTATGGTAAGCATATGTTGCGTAATAGCAGCAGCAAGAAGGTAAATTTTAAACCCAACCATATCATCACCATCATCATCAGCAACAGCAGTTATAAGAGAACAGCGGAGAAATGTAAATCCGCTGATTTTGAGTAAAAAATCGAATTATAAGGAAAGGCCAAATTTTTATCCAGCAGCAGCATAGCAGCGGTTACGCCAAAAATAACGGTTTCGGTTATGGCTATACCACTTCACGTGCTTAGATTAGGATTGGGTTGGATTGCAATGAAAAAAAAATACCTTTTACTTTATTCAGAGAATTTTAGCTGCGAAATATGGATAAAGATCAGCTTTCATCGTATCCTATTCTATTGAATTTTTTCCTGAATGAAAGATTGTTTGTACAGCAGTGATACAGACACATCGTTGTTCTTATATTTTTTTGGGTGGTTTAGAAAAAATGTGGAAAAAGCATGGAAAAAATATTATTTTCCTATTCATCCATAATTTTGACTCATACAAGAGAATTATTTATTCCAAATGTTTCAATCAATATATTTCTTTGTACGAAAAAAAAATCCAATTTTATTGCCCTTTTTCCACATCCTTGTAACACCATCATAATAATCCATTTGTGCAAAATAAGTCTGCTTATTTTATTGGTTTCGGATTAAAAACATTGAAATGCGTAGCACAACTCTATTTCATTTTTATTGCCATTTTATTCCAGAGTCTTTCTAAATGTCAGTCAATCCATTACTGTTTTCATGACATGACAGCTTTTTCCAAAATCCAAACTTAATAGAGGTTAAAGGTATAATACGGTTAGGTTTACTGACCAGATGTGCGTAGGTATGACCTTTGCTGTGGCCGGAAGATTTGTCTGAACGAGCCAAAGTAGAAAAAAATTATATTATACATGGAAATAATTGCAACATAAGCAAGCCCGTGTAGACTACACAAATTCTGGCTCATTCACAATGATGATCTGCATATCATGTCGAACAAACAACAAGCGCAAGATTCCTTTTCATTGTCTACATTTTCTAGCTTGAAAAGCCCATCGATTTTCATGTTGTATTGAAATTCAAGATGGTAATGTTGAAGAAAAAACAAGAAAAAGGAACTGGAAAAAATTCCACCAGTTTTCAAACATCATCGTGCTCTGCACACGCATCCACACTTCTTCCTATAAAATGCGTAGGTATGTTTTCCTTTAATACGTGTAAAAAGTCGATCAGATCATTCATGATCAAGGTTTTGCTGTAAACTACTTCACTTGCATAATAAAAAACGAGTCTTTTTTACTCCATGTCTAGAAAACAGAACGTATTTGGGTTAGTAAAATGATCGTTTTCTGTGAAAACTGGACACAGACAGCATGTCAAACAGCTCACTCGATTTTAGTTTCCTTCCCTTCTTCAAGAAGATTCACTTTTTTATTTTTATTTTCTTCTTCTGAAATAAAAAGATCATTCCAAAAAGCCAAAAAAATCTAAGTTGGTGGCATCATTTGATCAACCCATGATGGATTGCAATATGTTCGGCAGAAGTACATAATTGGCTGCAGAGGAAAAAATGATGAGAGTCCCAAGTTGAGAGTGATAAACTTCTTGTAAAAGTTGAATCTCTTCTGGTCAGGTCGAACCATTATCACTGATTTTACTCCAGGTACATAGCTTTCAATTTTCAATAAAAACATTTCAGTCAGTTCTAGATTTTGTTTTACCTCAGCTGCCTTTTTTTCCTTCCCGAAATTGAATAAATTCCAGAATAATAATCTTCCTCCAGAATGGAAAGTGATTCTAAGGTCAAGTCTTTTATTGAAACCATTTGTTCTTCTTCTTTGCTGCATTTTTCCATCATCACATTTACAATTACAACCATCATCTTTATCTTCCCTAAAAAAAATACCGAATAAAATTAATGTAAAAACAACACCACACACAAGAAACTCTTGGAGGAATTGGAATTGGATTGCGTGCATAATCCACTTAACTCACTTTACTTTTGCCAATAAATGCACTGGGATGCGATTCCCATCCTCACAAAAAAGTATAAAAAAGATATCTTGGAGAAGTCTTCAAAGAAAAAGAAGGGCTCAACTTATTTACAGCGTTTACTCGCTTTACTCACTCCTTTTTCATTTCTCCCCTTTTCTCTCTCTTCCTTCTCTAATTCCGTCCGGGGAGCAATTTTGGAAACAGTAGCTGGCAGTGTGTGTGTACGAGGAAGGGAAGGGTAATTCCTTTGATTACAGTGTTTTCAACTTCTCCTTCGTAAAATGACCCAAATAATAATAATCATAATAATAAAAAGGATGATAGCACTTCGCTTTACTTAACATTTTTTTACTAGGGTAAAACGTACTTTGCCTTGTTGCGCCTTTTCTTGATTCCGACCCACACCAATTTTTCCACGGAGAAATGTGTTATGTTACACATAAAAGATGCGTTTTTTTCTTCTTTTTTGAAGTAAAAAAATTGTAAATTGTGCTTATCGAAAGTACAAGCATTGTTGTTGTTTCATCGTTTTGGAAAAAAAATGTGAGAAAAACGATGAGTTTCTCGCCTGCTTCCTCTAACACTTTGGCTTCCTCTCGTTTAATGAACAAAGAAGAAAATTTCCTAAACCAATTTTCTATTTTTTGAGGTGAACAATAATTTGGAGTGAATGAAATGAAATGGGTGCAATATCAAATTGTGACTGTGGCGGAATGGAATAAGATGATGAGCATGAGCATGATCATCACATCATGACATGGGTTTTACGATATTTTTGTAGCAGTTTAAAACATAAAAAGAGAAAGGAAAAACATAGCATGTGTTCAGCTTATTGTTCCTTTTTTTGGGAAAAAATAATAAAAGCTAATCATGTAATGCACCCATTTACTCACTAAAATGTAACAGTTTAAAAGGGTAACCTTTTACTTGAGCATGATCACCACACATCACAGCTTACGATAATGGTAAAGGGTGTCTTATCTTCAAAGGTATAAAGTTTATCGAGAACAATAAGCTCAAATTATGATAAACGCTCTGGGTTTGCTCAGTAGTCTTCATAATAATCAGGGGAGAATCATTCTACTTACCTAATACGATTTCCGCTTGAGAATGGACGGATTATTTACAGCCAAGTTCCTTTTACGCTATATTGACAACGTATTTTTGTCAGATCATTTTCCAACATTAAATAGGGAAACGATCCATTCAAAAATATTAGCCAAAAAAGCAAAATATTCAAGAAGTAAGCCGGGCTTATCCCTTAAGACGCATGCAATATTCCGATATCCAACTTTATGGTAATTTTTTGCGAATGCCTACTTCCTCGTTAAAGGAAATGAATTGGAATAAGAAATGTACAACAACAGTAACAAACAGTTCAGTTCATATTCAGCTCCGCGGTAGGGTTTTGTCGTAAGTAGGTACCTATACCTAAAGGTGTATATTTTACATTCAAGTTACATCTGTTGTTGTTTACTGGACAAGAAGAAAGGCTGAACTTATTGTATTGTATTGTGTGTAGAGGAAAAAATGTTGCCTCGCTGTCTAACAAAATGCATGCATGCATGCATTATTCCCACTAACGTCATCGTCATCACATCACCACCACCACCGGTTCAACACCAAAAGCCAAGACCAACCAGTAGGGAATAGCTATATAGCTACTTATACCTGTGCATTTAATCCCATATCGGTTGATATCATTTCATGTGTTATATATGCAAAATACCTAGAAACTCATGTTTATTCATGGGAAATCCTCTCCTTTTCCTAAGCGTTTTGATGAAAGCTTTCCATGCAATATTGCAGTAGTTGAAAGGAGCTACTCGTGTATGATATGTTCCATGTTCCATGTAGTAATAATGCGTACCGGTTACTCCCGATATTGAGCCTTTATTTCGTCTTGTTCTTCTTGATAATACTATTATTATTCTATTATTACATCCATGCATAACATGAATGAAACGACATATTGTTGTAATTAAAAAAGGGAAACAATGCTTCAGCTCTTGATGAAGAAGGTGACGGTGGTGGCGATGATGATGAAGAGGATGACTTGTGCTAAAATAGTCCCGACTTTCGTGGAATAAAAAGCTCTTGAAAGAAAACAAGGAAATGACAGCTGGAATGGGTTTTGTTTGACTGCTGCTGAAGGATTCAAACGAAATCTACCAGGCAGGCAGGCAGGGTGGGTGGCAGAAAGAGATCAAACCAATTCCTATATTTACCTTTGGCAAAATATGCTAAACTATTCTTATGCCATTTGTTCCAGTGGTCATCATCACCACCAAATGTAAGGAGAGGGGAGTATGTACATACCATGTATAGAGTTGAGGGAACAAATGCTCTGTTTATTTTGAATATGTAAAAATAGTGCTAATCTGCATATTGCGTTTTTTGTCATCATCATCATCATCTTAAGTAAAAGCTTATTCCTTGCATGTCCACACTTATACCTTTCAACATATCGTAAATTTTAAGTTATTTTCTCCGTATTTAATGCCCTCCTCGTTGGTCCTAAGAAAGAAAGAACACAGTCATATGAGAGCCGGTCGGTTTTTAGAATGAGCCATACCGGACCACTGTTCTGTTCTTAGTTCTTATCTACAATGGACATACAAACCCGAAAAATGCATTTGCATGCAATTGCCTCGGAGAAGAAAAAAAAGATTATCGTCCGAAATAAAAAAAAAACTTTTATCCGATAAAAATGAGTTGAAAGAGAGAAGAGTGAGGGAGCGTGTTGCATTTTCCACAGAAAAAAATATACTCCAGTCCATTCCAGTGTCTATTTTCCATTCACGGTATAGAGCGCAGAGGCAGCGGGGGTAGTAAGCAAGCCAGCAGCGGCCATTGTAGATTTTTAAAAGATGTATGAAAACCATAAAATATAAATTTAATGAATTCCCATCGCCATCCCTTTCCCTTGATTGCGTTGAAACACTGGCCAAGCCCATTACATCCAAACACAAAAGCGATCTAATCCTCCTCAGTACAAGCAAAGCTCTTATATTTATCTATCTAAACTGGCTATTTTCAACAGCTATTTTCACATATCATATCATATTCTTCGGATGGATATCTATTTTTTTCAGTTGTTAAAATGACAGGACAAGTTACTCCTCCACCACCACCACACCACCTTTTACCACCCCATGCAAAATAAAAACACACGCACAATCTCTTTTAATGGTCAAGTTAACGCATTTTAAATGGGGAGGGAGAAGAAAAAAATGGGATTTAAAAAAAAATTCTCCAGCTTTGTCCACACCATCACCTTC
>JAQGAI010001701.1:0-13942 GCA_034696905.1 Lepidocyrtus violaceus
CTTGTTTATGCAATGCTTTGACCTTCTGAAGTAGTTTGTAGATTTACAATAGTTAGTTTTTTCTATGTGGCTTTTACCTAATGAGTATTTATTTATAAATATGTTGTGGAATGAATTGGCATTCATGAAATATTCTTCTGTTTTCTGAATCTCTAGTAAAATTTACTGTCAGGGCCCCCTCCTTCACACAGTCCAAATGGCAGGAGTATTCAAGGACTCGAAGACGTTCGTCGACATGAAGATGAAATACACCCCCGCTCAAATATTGAAAAACTTTGATCTGTTCATGAATAAGCATGGTCATAGTCCCAGCAAGTTGGATATTGCTTCATTCGTCGACTCCAACTTTGAAGCGGAAGGGTCCGAGTTTGAACCTTGGGATCCTACCGACTGGCATGATGATCCCCAATTCCTTCGAAACATATCAGATGTAAAGTACCGGGCGTGGGCTTCCGAACTTCACTCATTCTGGAAGGAACTCGGGAGGAAGATCAAGGACGATGTGAAAGTACGACCAGACCTGTATTCAATGATTTATACCGACCATCCAGTCATAGTTCCGGGGGGAAGATTTCGGGAGATTTTTTACTGGGACTCCTTCTGGATCATGAGGGGACTTCTCCTCTCCGAGATGCATACCACTGTCCGAGGAATGCTTTTGAACTTGCTGCAAATGGTCAACGAGTTAGGGTATGTTCCGAATGGAGGGCGAATTTATTTCCGACGATCTCAGCCACCCCTCCTTGTCCCCATGTTTAAGCTGTACATGGATGCCACCAATGACGTCAACTTTTTGAGGGAGAACATTAACGGTTTGGAGCAGGAGTTCATGTTTTGGCTCAAAAATAGGACGGTTAATATCAATGTCAAGGGGAAGTCATACGAAGTTGTCAGATATAACGTGGAACTGGATGGACCTAGGCCAGAGTCATACAGGTAGCTATATTAGATTTAATGTGATTTGTGATTATGACATAATTAAACAATTACTATTTATTTACTTGAACTAACGTTATGAGATTTTAATAAGATTTTAATGAGAATAATTTACTTAATAGGGAGGATTACGAGCTGGCTGAAGCTTTGAAGACACCTGAGGACAAACGGGAATTATATTTCAACCTCAAGTCCGCGGCAGAATCAGGATGGGATTTTTCGTCTCGTTGGTTCATTCCACCAGAAGGGGATACAGGTTGGTCCATCATCCCATTTTTTCGATTAATTTGTTAATTTTGCTTTTTGCTACAAAAAATACATTGTTTCAATTTATTTAGGAAAATTGATTCACACCAAAACCCGACACGTGATTCCTGTGGAGCTAAACTCATTCATATTCCTCAACGCCAAGACCATGGCGGAGTTCAATGACATGTTGGGGAACAGAGAGAAGTCCAAGTATTACCGCAACATTGCAAACAAGTATAGGACCACAATTCATGACGTGTTTTGGGACGACAAGGAAGGCACCTGGTTTGATTATGACATGATCAACGAAGATCTCCGGAGGACATTTTACGCCTCCAACCTGGTCCCACTATGGGTGGAAGCACACAGCTCAACTAGTACGGTGACCCGAGTTATTTCCTACTTGACTAAAACTGGAATGCTCAAGGAACGGGGCGGCGTTCCCACCAGCCCCATCCAATCTGGAGAGCAGTGGGACTACCCCAATGGCTGGGCTCCTTTGCAGTACTTCGTCGTAGATGCTTTGGCCAAGGTGGATGAAAAGGAAGCGCAAGACTTGGCTTTCAAGTTGGCGGAGAAATGGATCAAGACGAACTATAAGGCTTTCTTGCAGTCCACACCCAATCATATGTTCGAGAAGGTAAGTATTCCATTAAGTTTGAAAAAAAAACTCTTTCTCCATTCCAAGATTCAAATTATGAGATCCATTTTATTCTTCCTAGTATGATGTTACCGTTGAGGGTATTCCTGGAGGTGGTGGAGAGTACGAGGTAGTCGTCGGGTTTGGCTGGACGAACGGGGTTGTCATGGACTTTTTGTATCGCTACGGAGATCGGCTTCGCGTTCCAATGTCGCAGCTAGAAACGGCAGCCAACGCACCACACACAGCATTAGCCATTGCTCCCGCAATGGCGATTGGCGGTTTAACTCTTGCTATTAGTCTTTTTGGGTAAGTCATGTAAAAGAAAAATAAGTAATGTAATTAGAGCAATAAAATAAATAGTATGTACTTACTTACTCAACATGTTCTAGGAATGTACATAAATCTCATAATATTTAATAATTACTAGAATGAACATACCTACGATAGTCATGCTACTATAATCCTAGCAGAGTTTAGTCTCAATAAGTTCATTGTAATAAATTATTCTGTAGCGAAATGTCTAGCGTAAGACAATTAACGGTAAAAAATGGTACTTGTTTTTAAAATGATGTGGGTATGTATGACGTTTCTTAAATATATGTACTGACAAGACAATTAGCTAATTTCATTTCACTTATTTATGAGGATGAGTGTGCGAAAGAAAATTTTAAGTTTGTGATAACGACTCTCTATTACTAAAAGATACATACCTACCTATACTATATGATTTTAAATAGCAATGACAATGACTTTTTGTGACATTCATTCATACAAATACGTATACATGCAGTCAATTGTTTAACGGTGGCTGTTTCACAATCTTGCCATAAATGACTCGACTTCGATTTCCGAAAAATAAAACTCAAATGTCAGTGAACTCAATAGATAACATTTCTTAAGTTGGTGGTGGGGATTGTGGAAGGGAGACGTTTCAGGTGAAATTTAATCTCCTGAAAATTATGAATTAGGAAGGCCCTTAGCTTTTGAATCTGGATTAACAAGTCAGCAAGATTTTGTTTGATGAATGATGAGTCTCTACTTTAGCATTGCAAATCTGACTACAATTTAAAAAATAGTGTATCCTATTTTGAGAAATAATTTTATCTGAGACGACTCCCTAAGCAAGTTACTTGACTTTTGTCGCTTTATTTTAAAGTATTTGCATAGTACATGATACGATGGTGATGGTTACGGCAACGGTGGTGGGTACTGGGATGCGGAAAGCAATATTCAATTGGCCAATTAAAAAATATGGCATGAAAAGGACAATGCATTTGGGGGAGTCTTGAGTAGAGTGTCTTTAAGCAGGGCGAAGTCCAAGGACTGCTTACCTGGTGGTTTGGGATTGTCTCAGGTAACAAATCGGTAATGTAATTAGTTGGTTGTAACGTTGTAAGTTATTTGGTTGAATTTGTAGCCATTTATTGCTTACAGTAAGAAAGTTGAATTTTGCCATTGCCAATTACAATCCAACATACGTAGTAATTTTTGTAGAATGCCAATCTACTTATAAACACTAACAAAAGCGTTGCATGATACTTAAACTATAACCATTAACAATTTAACTAGGCAGTAATCAGTAGCTAACGCAGGTTTTACTTTATGTAGGTTAACTGCATGCGTAGAAAATCTCCTATCATATAATTACATAATTGCCCTCGAGATTTAAGCAAAAAAATAATGTTATTGTTTCTAATTTGTTTATTTGTAGAATATCGAAAGTGTGCCAAGTTGTTCACAAGGTTAACTCCAACCGGAAAAGCACCACCAGCTCCACCAAAGTTCAAGCAGCCTATCAAAGTGTGGACACTACAGATAGTGAAGAGACTGCAGCGCTAATGCAAGAAGGCCCTTCCCCAACTGGAGATCAAGACTTGGCAAATAATAATAGCGAATGTGATCAAGCAGTATACCAATCCACTTGTAATAGTCCGACAGTTAGTAGTTATACTCATAGTCCAATTCAAAAGAAGCAAGATGTATCGTAAATAATGTTTGATACGATTTAGTTTTGATAAATTTAAATTTTTTATCATCCATGTATTATATAATAGATCGAGTATTCTGTCATTGTGATGTTTGAAGTAAGTAAATACATTTGTAAGAAATGCCGAAATGCGCATATAAATGATAAATAAGTCATTAATTAAAAGTAATTAATTTCGTACAGCAGCTTATTTTGGTGTTGAACGCAATAAAAATATAGTTACTCACATAATGGACGCTTTCTTTTATTTGAATCTTCCTGGTGCAGATACAAAACCTGGAATTTGAATTGCATATTATTAATCCTGGATAGAAATGATTCATAATATTTATTAATAACGTTAATTAACTCATCTGTTCACCCGGTTGTAGCACTCTATTATCAACATACAACGCCATAAGTTCGAATACTAATCGTTCGTCAATCTGAAGACCAAATCGATGCTTTTCGTAACCATTTTAGGATCATTATCGCACATTTTCCGTCATAATTTTAAAATGCAACTTGATACTGGAACAGCAGCGAGACATCTTAATAAAGAAATTAGACTTTTGATCCCATTCCAAGTGTCAACAGGGGATGATCGTGGGAAATAGCCGATTCCTTGAAGATTGAAGATACGATCAATGACGGAAATGAAAGCAAAAAAAAAGCAATAGTCGAACCTGAACTTCAACCGTCGGCATTGGGTTCTGTAAAAATATCACCCTAGACAACAATGCTTTAACGTAGCCCTGTTGTGAGAACAAAGAGAGCGCCTTTCACAAATAACATTTTCCTGGCGAAGATGGCTCTGCCATGCAGATCTCCTCAAACGGGGAGCAAAGCAAAAGAATCCAATGAGGGGTTGGAAAGGAAGGGAAGGTGTTACAAATCCAACTCGACAGGGGCACTATGATTACTACAGATCCAAAAATGTACACAAACTTCGAAATCCTGTAAATAAACAACCAAACAATCTTAATCTTACTTTTGTATGATTTTAATAATTCTGAAACTGCTTACTTTTACGGATTTAATTCGAAGTTTATGCCTGTAGATGTATATGCTGCTAGTTATCTGTCGAAATGGATAAGATTACACAGGACTATCACAGTCAGCTTATTTCCCTTTAAAAAAAGTTGGTCAACCTTTAAAAACACAAATTGTTAACTATTCTTTGTCTACTGTATTCAATTCTGTATTCCGCCAAAAAAAAAACTCCCAAACATTATAGTAATTCCAATAAGTACATAATATTCCTTATCAACATAATTGCAAGAAAGTAACAATATCAAAATCTCCCAATCACATAATCATCTCCCACTTACTACCCCATGCATATTATGTCACATGAGTTTTTGAAATGATCTTCGCATTGTGATCACCCATCCATTCATTTCACCCTCCTCCTCCTCCCATCAGCCTCGCCGCCACCACCACCAACCAACAAACAAAAGGTTTATTGCTTTGTAACTACCAACCACTGCCATGTACTTATGTAGTAAGAATTTTCTCTAATGTTTGTTTGCCTTCTCATCTCATCCCGTCCCTCTCTCGATCCCCGGAAAAAAAATCACAATCAGTTTGCTCTCTTAACTCTAACCATGTTGTTGTTGTTTGAGTCAACTACCAGTCATTTAATCAGTATGAAAGGAGAGCTCTCCGCTCACTTCTCCCTCCTGGCCTGGCTCTCAAACTCACAAAAAAAAACTCTCCGCTCCTCTCACAGATCTCTACCGAAAACCCAATATTGTGAAAAGCAGGGTTTAGCCAAGTGCCGAAGTATGGAAAGAGCATTCTTCATCACCAGACATGACTTTCAACCACTTCTCCTATCACTTTCTCTTCCGAGCAGTAGAGCAGCCAGCAGCAGCAGCAAGCAACCAGCTTGAACAAAACCATATAGCCTCTCTCCAACCACCATCACAATGTCATACCGTTGAGGCACATGAAATAGTCAAGTGAATCGGAGGAGCAGGCTAAACCAACCAACCAACCTTTCTGAATAACGTAAAATATCGTTGCCTACCTTCCACCTACACAAGCCACCTCGGCTTTCTCACCACCACCGTTCCTTTGTGTCTGTTGTGCTCCCTTTCAACTTTACCTAGGAAAAGTGGGTAGGAAAGGAAGACACCCGTCTACTTTTTCCTCTCCTCTTTCCTTCCACTCCATCCACAGAGATAGTGAGAAACGGCAAGAAGAAAATCTCAATTTGTACGGGGAACAGGATCACATCACATCTCATCTCATCATACTCATGAAACGGTTTCGCCCTTTTTCGAAACTACGTTTTCTTTCGTGTCGTGTGGTGGTTGGTGGTGAGCCTCCTTCAATTTCTTGAAGGTTTCTTTTTCAACCAAAACAGGGGAAAAAGCTGAGTGAGAGGGTTGGTTTCGTTGTTGGTTTTGGTGTCGTTGTCACGCTGGTTCCTAGTCAAAACAGCGCAACCCCTACGCCAGGCTTAAACACTTTGATGGTTTTTGAATTGTGCGTTACGAGAAGAGATAATTTGGTGCTGCTGTTATTTTATGTAGTAGTTTGTTTTTTGAAATAGTGAATGTTTACCTTTTTACTTAAACTCGTGGCTATATACAATTGGCTTGAGTTTAACTTCTTGGTTGTTCTTCAAGGAGAAAGGGAAGATAGAATGGGGCATTTCAAGCCTTTTTCCTGCTCTTGAATTAAATTCATATTCTGACAACGGATTTAATTGAGTTGAGACGGTGCAGTTGTAGTTTCAAAATTCATTCACGAAAAGATGGATTTGGTGTAGAAGATTTTTTTCAATAAGTATTTTGTTGTTGTGCTGTAGCCCGAGTGAAAACAAAGTAATAATAGTAAAAAATGTGTGTGTTCTATTATTATTGAAAATAGTTGTATGTAAATCTGTTCTATAAATTCAAAGTAAATTTTACATATTGTCGATTTATCAAACCTTCACTTCAATCAAAGTAGCTGCCATGTTTATGCACACAAAGTTGCAAGTAAGTTCATGAAATGTTAATTCAAAATAAATTTATTGCTGAATGCGGTGTATGTATGCATTTTTGTAGTTGAGATTTTAAGTGTATGAAAATAATTTTCAGGATTATCAGACTCACAATCGATTAAAATCTTTTTGTGCTACATTTTGTTAAACTATCGTAAAACATGTATTCCTATCTGTTCAATACTCAAATATATGGTTCATTGATTTTTTTTTAATTTTCGTCGTCGCAACATTGGAAGTAGCATTTACAATACTATGGAAGGGCGGATATATACATGGGAGTAAATTGATTCTAGTTGGATTAACAAAATAATTCCTTCGCGTAAATATGAACATTTGTGATTTTATTATAACTGGGTAGAAGTTAATGTTAATGATTCACTTATCAAAGTTTTAAAATCAGTTAATACCAACGTTTAAAAACCAGGAAAAAGTGAACTAGATAAATGAGACTTATTTACGTTACTTATCTCTGACCGAGCATTAGAGCGAATCTTAAAGTAACATCGCCAACAACAAGTAATCTTTTTTGGGTAAAATTCCATTTTCCTAACAACAGCTAAAAGTTAAAACTATTAAATCAAGGTTCACGGTTCATTAAAATCATGGCAAGTTATGGTTTCTATACTCTGTCGCTGGTAATATAATTAACCCTAAAAAAACAAGCATAAATAGAGAAAACTAAAATGCTTCTAATTTGAATAGAATAGCAGGGTTTAGAAAAAGTTACAACGACATGTGTGCAGGTAGCTTGCATAGGTAGTTCAGTTGCAAACAAAATAATAATTGCCAAACTGACTTCCCTTTATCTGCAGAGGTGAAGGCAAAATAGGCGTATTGTCTTCCAAACAAACCACCTTGTCATGTTGTTACGTAAACTGGCAGAACAGGAAAGCAAACGGAGTATTGAGGGAAAAGTGAGACAACAATACAGCAAACTTCAGGGTAAACATCTAAAAGCTCTGCGGCCCGACCCTCATTCATGAGGATGCCGTTCTGGGTTGGATTGGCAAAGTAGGATGTTGGACGTGGTTTCCACATCCAATTTTAAAACTGCTCGTCGCCGTAATTTTTCCCCTCTCTCTCTCCCACTCTCTCTCTCTCTCTCTCTCTGTTTTTCGAATTAGAAGTTGAAGGAAAAGTGAGCACTAGTAACTTAAGTTACTTTAGTTCCAGTTACTTATGTGAAAGGCGTCGGACTTAAGGGGGAAAGGAGACAAAACGACATACACAAAAACTCGACGTCGACAACGTCGGCATTGAGATATATTGGAGTGTTTCACCGGAAGAAACTTTTGACTTTTGGGGTTCGCTAATCGTAAGTTATAGAGTCGCCTTGTATGTATTCACAGTTTGCGCCAGTCCATGTCCCCCTTCCCCTTGCCTCGTTCTCCCACTGACTCCCTCTTAACTTTTTTAAGAGAAAAAAAAACTCTTCTTTTCTGGGTGTAAATGACTACTGCTGTCCCTGAATGTTTGGAGGAGTGAAAATAAGTAAGTAGTGGAGAGACTGTGTGAGAGAAGAGCACTAACATTAGAATAACCCTCGATGAGAGAGTGAATAGTATATGATATCGTAGTCCAACTTGGCACCAAACACCGGAGGAGCCCCCAAAAACTCAAAAGTAAGGGAGTAAGTGAAAAAGGAGTTAGGAGGGAATATGGAGACAAGAAAATAGTGAGACTAACAGATAGTCACATAGTTTTCAGCCGATTTGAGTTCCGTTATTGTTCTCTTTGTGGGTCCTTTCGGGCTTTCTAAATAATCTATGGATGGAAAATTTTCTACTTTACATCCAGATTTTCATGGACAACTTCCCGAACTAAAAAAACAACCACCATCGTCACACAGACATACCAAGGGAGAAAGTCCTCTCCACATACAACAGCAGCAGCAATTTCCATATCATATAATAAGTATTTTTAGGTGACTCAATTCCTCTCCTCCTCCTCCTCTTCTTCTTCTTACACTTTCCAGGAGAAAGTCCGGAGAATGTTTGAAAATGTTGGGAAATAAGTAACTATAAAGGCGCATACATATCCCTGACGTTTGTTACACTTTGTCGGATGGCGAAAGTGCAACCCAGAAAGGGAAAAAAAACTAATAGTAATTCTTCTCTCCCTCAGCGTTGTTACTCTCTTCTTCTTCACACTTACATTTATTAAGAGAAAGGACGAAAAGAGAGAGAGGATTTCGCATTACCTAATATGGCCTCAATATATGGACTTGAAGTCATTTTCCAGAAAAAAAAAGAGTGAAACAAGGACCTTCTTTACTTTGAACTAAAACAACGGAAGAGAGAATTTCAGAGAGGGTAAAATACTTCTGGAGGACTATATCGAAGTGGAGAACACTGTCCATTTCCAACTTTTTCCTTTTGAGCTTATGTCCGACTTGAATATGCACGGAAACATTTAGTACTTTTAGTTACTTATTTGGACAGTAAATGGAAGTTATGGAGGAGTGGAAACTGTGTCTCCATTTTTTAGTTTTTTTTAAGGGGAAAACTTGCAGTTGGCACTTATTTCATTCCGCCGCCGCGTCACTTACTCACATTACTACTTCACTGTCAACCAAAACTTACTCCACTCACTCGATACTATACGGGGGGAAATAGAGAGGTACGACACATTACCAGATTCAATCCTTAAATATGAATGCAACTGCTGAACTCGGAGGAAGTGGCTCCTTGGAGGATTTATGAGGATGGGGAGGGGGAACTTACTACTGCAAAAATTTAGTCATCCACTTAATTTTGGCATACAGTTTGGAGGAATAGTGAGCGGGTGTAGAGTTGCGAACCTAATTCTAAAGACATTCTTTCCTCATTTTTTTTCTCGCTTAGCTTTCTCCATCTTTTTTTAGGAAGTGTTAAACGCAAGTATTTTGGCAGTCTGATCTTTTCACTTTTCCCCCGGTTGAAAAAAAAAACTTTTTTTTTCAGGAGAGTAACTAACTTTGGAGGAAAGTACTAATAGTGGTGGAGGAGGAGTATGAAGGCAACTACTACATTATTTTATTAAATCTCTGTAGCTCCTTCCTTGAGACAATTAATGAGTGCTGAAAATTTAGTGAATGATTTAGTGAATAAATATGATTGCCGGGTAAATACTGTAAAGTTCAGATTCGTAATATTCAATTCCTATGCCCGAGGTCAAAATGACCGACCATTCAAAATAGTATGCCCAGTTTGAGCAATCTTTAGCTATATTTATTACTTATATTTTTTAAGTCTAGTTTTTTTCTGAGGGAAAAGGTGTCAACACGATTATATCACCAAAGTTATACTTCACCGTGAACAATGGACACTGTGATTGTTCCATAAAAACATTTTAGATTGGGGAATTCACTAAACCGTAGTTTGATAAGAAAGCATATAATGAATATGGATACACATATATGAATGTAAAACTAAACCATACTCATTTTTGAAGAGATGAAGGGAAAGGGTGACGGTGGAAGGTGTAAAGCAGTTTATGATTGAATGAGTGGCACGCTTGCATTAACAACTAGTTGCTAAGAGGCTTGTTTCTCCCTTTCAAAGTGAGACTTACTCCGTCAGCGAGTCGCCACGGTAAATAAAAAACACTTCATGAGAATTGACTGACTTTCTTGATGAATTCCTCCATTTCTGCTCATACTCCAATACAAGTAGCCATGAATACAAATCTGATTTTCTTATTCCTTTAAAACATCAAATTTTACTGATTTGCTGAGGGGTTGTATTTGAGTTGACCATTCATCAGAGGAAATTTTTCTAGCGGAAAATCAAGATCTATTTAAATTTACAAAGATTTATCTGGCAAAGGATGTTGATTAAAGCGGGAATCTTTACATGCTTCTCCGTATAAAAGCTCTTATTTTTTAACTACACTTTAGAATATGGAGGAGTCCTCGTACGTGCCGAACTCCATACCACCCTCCCTGGTCGTCTTCTCTCAAGCTGGATACGGTGATACGATAAGAATGCAAAGGCCGTTTGCATCCCAAGTAAGTTTCAATTAACTTATTTTCATTATCCCCTTTACCATTATTATCAGTTATTTATTGGATTATGTATGATTGGTAGAAAGTTATCTTATCTTTTTTGAATGCCGCTGTTCAATTTACAGTAGTGCATTCTCAACAGTATCATTTTTTGTATGAAAATAATGTTACAACGTACCTAATAAAATGTACGAACCTCTTTTCCCTTGTCCGGTTCAAAATCCCTTTTACTGAATTATGCCAATACTCGAGTTGAAAAAACAAAGAAACTTAAGTCAATTAATTTTCTTATCATCTTATACTATTCTATTCATAACGCTACCATTTCCATTGGATTGTCTCTTTAAAATAGTTCACCTTATTTTATCCTCCGTCGACAGATCCGACATTGTTTTAAAAAGTAAAACTTTTGTGCAATGCGAGCGTCATCATTATCATCATCATCATCCTCCTCCCTCCCATTCCATTCAATTCAAGTCCATTTTCTACGAAAGTCCTCACGGCTTGCTTCATTGCCATTGCCAGTATCAATTGGCCCGGTTGTTGCAGTTTCCTCTCCTCCAATATAACATTAATTGTTCTGAACCACGTCGTTTCCATTTTATTGACTGTACAACTAAAAACACAAGTTGTTCCGTGTCTCTCATTCATCCAAACAAAGGAGGAGGACGGGAAGAAGCTTTTCATTCATTATTGTCCCTTCTTCTGGCTCTTCCTCGTGGTAATGGGAATGAATGAGCTATGTTAAAATTCTTCTTTTTGGAGGAGGGAGGGCCGGAACTTAAAAGTAAAACGTTTTCTTTTGTTGGTGGCATCATCCTAATAATGGTATCTATCTCATTTTCCTCATTTCCTTCCCACCCCCCATAACCTTTTGTTTCGGAAGATGTGGTAGGAAGAAAGAAAACTATCTTAGGGGAAAGTAACTAAGTTTCAAGTGGAACATTAGTTCGGTTTCATCATCATCACAATTTAAAACAATGTGTTTGCTTTATTCTCTCCAAGCAAGCCATCTTCTTCCTTTCAGTGACAAGGCCAACTCTAACAATATCTCGAATGCATGTCTACGACTGTATGATATTTCTTGGAAGGATTTTAAATTACGCCCCAGAAAAACCCCCACATCATTCTCTCCACTCACATAAACATACCCAAACTACACATTATTAGAAAAGGTGAAAGAATTTGGATTGTACTTCCGAAAAGTACGCGAGATATTAGGAACAAGCTATGCACTGCGATGAATACGGCTGAGCTCACCCTAGCTCCTCATGCTTACCTACTCAGACATTAATTAAAAGCTCGCTAATAATATTTGAATTTAGTTGGGCTGAAATCATAAGGATGTCGAGTCGTTTGTCTCTGATTATGAACTCTATTCCAGGAGGAGACACATCACCGTCGCCTCTTAAAATGATACGGTTTGCTTGCCAGGTTGAAGCATCTTTACTTTCACTCTCCTCGCCGAAAAAAAACAAGGGAGAGAACTTGTTTCTGATAGAACTAGTGACAATGGGGTGGTGTGCCAGAAACGCTCTGTGTTACTTTCACATTTTACACTTGGCCCTTTTACTTAAAAAGCTATTCAGGAAAAAGTATGAGATTATTATTGCCAAAGAAAAGAGACAAGACAAGAGAGAGAGAGGGAGACCGACAAAGAAGAGGAGGAGGAATGGGAAAGAGATCTTGTAAGTTGTCTTGTAACTTGTAACTTTCGGGGAGTAAAAGTGGCGTAGTTTTGAAGTCAAGTACGTCTCATGCTCCTTTTATAAGGTGAGATGAGAGAGAGAGAGAAGAAGAGAGAGGATATTATCTACACTTGTATTTCTGAGGGAAGGAAGCGGAAATAGTGAGCACTGTCGTGACAGCCAGTCTTTACACTAATTGCCTCATAATCCGGAGCTCTCAAGTGATATTATTGCGTCGACAAAAGACTTCTGTGAAGGGTCATATAACTCACATAAGAAAAAGCCATGCATACCAATCAATACGAGATCTTTTTCGGGGTGGCATCACATCACCATCCTCATATGCCCAGCCACCATCATCGCAACGCTCTACTCTTGCTTCTGTAAAGTTGAGCTGTTCGATATGGTGCAAACTGCGACCGAACCATACCACCACCATACCACCCACCCTGTTTGACTCCGTTTTTTATGCTGAAATGATCTTCTCTTCTTGCGGGATGGAACTAGACTTGCATCAGCAATAGGCACATACATACGCCAAGTCAAGTGAAGAGTCAACCCCTTCCTTTTACTCTTGGAATCTATAAACCTTTTCCATTTATTTTTTTCCGCTTGAGAATTGCCACCCGAATATAAACTAATATCTGTAGTTTGTGGGGAAGCCGGAAATAATAATTGACCGGTAAAGTGGAATCTATGAATAGGATATTAGAGGAGGTGGAATGTTAATGTCCTAAATAAATACATGACATATTTGTGGAGGGAAGGAAGGGAGGATGCGGGGAGTTGGGACGTGAATACTTACAATTTCCTTGTAATCCATTAGCAATAAATATATTTTCATGTTCTATGGCCCATGTTGAATATTCTTCCATTGAGGAACCAGTATAGTACACTACTGTAAGGAAGCTCTAGCTCATATTTTGAGTTGTGAAATTTTTCACGTAGCACCAGAGGAAACGAAGTGTTCTGTCGTTTTCTCTTTCTCCTGAAAAATATGTTTACGTTTTGAAGGGCTTTAAAGAATATTAACGCAAGTCTTCTCAGTCAGCATTGATATGAATATTAAAAAATGGCAGTTATTAGCATGACGGCTGAAAATATAATTTGTGGGGAAGGAGGAATTTGAGCATGTTTATTGCATTGGTGGGATTTAAGATGGACAGTGAGAATTGACTAGGCATTAAGTTGGTTAAGCGTGGTTATGTAATGTGTCAGTTCTTTATTGCATGCATGCATGAGGCAGCAACCACATTCCACAGTTTTTTCCAAAGAGAATGCGTTGGCTATGAAGGGATGGAAATGGTACGGGGACTGCAGAGGAGCGTTATTATCTTGCAGCGTAGCTTTGCAAGATATTAAGAATGTCTGGTCCGTCTGTCTGTCCGTCCGTCCGTCTGTCCGTCCGTCCGTCCGCAGGATATCTCGAGAACGGCTGCGAATTTTGCAATTCTGATTTCGACAATAGATAGCTATG
>JAQGAI010001702.1:0-13942 GCA_034696905.1 Lepidocyrtus violaceus
AAAAACAACAAGGCTCAACACTTAAAAATAGGCTGATTGATGGGGAGCACACATAAGAGTTGAGCTCCAAGGTACTTTTCCTTAATGATCAAGTCAGGAATAGAAAGGGAAATTATGTTATGTTTTCATTTGTCCTACGATAATTTGCTAAATTAGGTAGGAGGTAATTTCAAAACAAACATCAAATACAGTTCATATCCAAAATAGTTTCTCTGGCGGGATCAGCCACATCACTACTAGATGGTGTCATAAGTAGGTAGGTGTATTAGATTTTTTTGAAATGTTTTAGTTAGAAAATGAATTGTAAACCGAATATTATGGGGGATTTTGCGTCTACCTAGAAGTATCGATAGTATGTAGTTGCATGTATTTACGATGGAAATTAACCAGCTTCAAAAGTGATTGATGCTTTGGAGAGAATCATGTTTATACGATGAGATGAGGAGAAAGCTACTCCAAATGGGAATACAACACAATTTAAAAGATATTTCAGCTAATTTTATCCAAGTTCAGCTCTCAACTTCAAATCAAACTGTAAGTGAATTAACTACACTATCTACCTTATGACTTATCAAAACCGAGAAAAACGGCAGCCAAGAGGTAATTTGACAAAGTAGACAAACTCCTTGATTACCCACATGTTAATACGTAATGAGACAATATTCAATTACTTAGAATGTCAAACCGTTTGAAACTGTCACGTAGGTATGTCCTAGCCCGGAACGTGAAGGGAAGAGGAGATAGGCAGGTGGGAGTTAAAGAGAAAGACAGCATACCTAAATGAATGATAGAACAGGGGGAAAACCAGGAACCGGGAAAAGTGTAAATTCTCCAACATTTTTACAATTCCTCATGTTCAGTCCTCCCATAAATTCATGTCCTACTCAAAGCCTAATAGACTCTGACGCAATGATTATTTCTTTGTCCTTTGCAACTCCTCTTTACTCCAGACAGTTTAACTTTTTTACTCCAAATGACAAAAAAATAAGTAAAGAAAAAAACGGAAGAAGAATGAGCAAATTCAAAAAGAAAATCCCCCTATCACGTACTTAGCCGGAATCGATTTCCAATTACGTTCCAATTAGTATTAGTAATGTTCTTGTGACTGCCGCCTTTCCCCCCCTGATATATTGACAGGCAGGCAGAATAACTTTGAGCATATTCTTTTCTATTAAGCCACTTATCAATAAAACGGAGAATTTTTTATGCCAGCAACCCCGAACCAAGAAAAAAAATACACTTTATCTTGGAGAGACAAGAAGGAACATTTGTACTTTTCCCATAATAATCATGTCAAGCAATATCTTACTTACACTTACACTACCTATTTCTGGCAACTACTTTCCCTTACATCTTACATTTTTTTTTTGAAAATGGGGAGCAGAAATACCTAAAAAGAGATAAAAAATTAGTTACTTTCTTTTTTTATCAAAGAAGTGTAGTAGTTGGGCTCAAAGGTTGAAAAAAGCAAATTAAGTGTTTGTAAAAAAGTGCCGGTGCAATGGAAGTCCTCAAGAGTCTCTCGCCGGTATAATGAAATGAAGATAAAAGTAAGGAAAGGAAGAGAGTGAACAATTAATGGAAAAATGTCGTCATGTTCACTTGAAAGGACAGCTAAGATAGGTAATAATGTCACAAGTGAAGCTAACTCGTGTAAAATAACCTCTTTACTCCACTCCAGCTCTCTCAATTTCCGAGAACACTACCATAGTACTAGGGCAGGATAGAACCATTCAGCACTAGACTAGACATTTATAATTTTATATGTATCATGGTGGAAAGTAAGGAGAAGGATGCGTATCCCGTCAAAAGGTACGCATTTCAAGCATTTGGAGGAGGGGATATCCGAGATATCTATTTATTTATACTCCCGGGTAAAAGGCAGTTTTCACCGGGGAGTCAAGTGAAATCACTTGAAAGAGGGCAAGCTTCCCTCTCATTTCTATTTGCTTGGCTGAATGAACAAACGGAATGAATGTATGATATGAAGTTTTTATTATATGACTTTGGAGACAAATTAACTGCCCGTAGTCATACGGAAATACAGACAGAACAGTTATAGCAGTAATACCGAGAGGAAATGAATATTAGGAACCTTCCCCTACCTATACACCTACTCGAATTATCATTAAGCAACTAAAAGGTTCCGTGACTGAAAAGGGATCCTAAACTAGTAATATAAATAAATTAAATGCCAATTAGTAAACTACTACATTAAACCTTTAAAAAAGATTTACCTCTTAACTTACTAACTTTACTATAAACAGTGGAACCGGTAAAGCCAGTAAATGGATGCCGGGTGCAGAGGGAGTTGGGCTATTTGAGATGATAGAGTAGGGGAAAGTTCAGAGGTGAAATTTGGACGAGATTGAAAGCATTTTGGAATTGAAATATTTCCACCATTCAGTCAGCCTTTTAGGCATTTATATAATTGCCGCTAGTGAAGTCTGAAGTCTCAACAAAATTGGTCAAAGTACATAATAATTTGCAATTAAGCTAAAATATACCTATCGTATGAATTTTCACACCCACTCGAAACATGCTATTGAATTCCGTACGTGCTCCTCCTATCCCATATAGAGCCATCCGTTTTACTAATCAAGTGATTTGATTTGAAGCAGCCATTTACAGATGCCTAACCATAAATTTATGCGATAATCTAGGTATAATTTATTTTATTGAAATTCACCGGCAATTTCAAACTGCCAACAAATCTTTGTAAATTTCAAGTCGCCATCATCCTCTGGTCTAGTCCAAATTACAAAGTTCCATTCGCAGACTATGATCATGGCCAGGAATGATATGAATTGGGGGGAAAGGGACAGAATCATTCAATTACTGTGTCGCGCTCTTACAACTCCCATTTACTGGAATTACTAATTGTAGAAATTTTCCATTACCGAGGATGGGAAGACTATAACTTTAATCTTGTTAGTAGGACAAATTAGATTTGAGCTGATATATGAGGTCTAATTAAATGATTTAGATGATCATACGCAAAAGCCCATTCAATCCTTTACGGGAATTATTTTTAGTTTTTCCATTTCTATACCCAAAATCCTATAAAAAGGTGATTTTCCGAAGGTACATTTGAGTTGGGTGGGATCATCACTTTTGGGTTGATTTCCATTTACGGAAATCCCAGACTATACACGGGCGAGAGTGGGCACGGCTCGGAGTGGAGTAATATGGATGGGGAGAAAGAAGTGTGGACCGACGACATGGATGATTTCAATTAAAGAGGATGATGATACATTTTACTACTTCCCTTCCGATGAAATAGAAAGGGAAGTTATAACGAGGGAGAGAGAAAGGAGTCAACTTATCTAATTAAACAATTATCACCATTCAGTTGTCACTTAAACGATTAGGTCGAAATATAGATTCCAACTTGTTTCATCTACAATTCATTGGAAGTAGGAAGTGCTCTGAAGTTGGAAATGTCCCCCATCTCATGAAAAACTCGTTTACAGAGTAGTACTAAAGTGGGAACAACTTGCATTAGGAAGTCGAGGGGAGCTACAACTGAACCAGACAGGAAAGTGATATTCGGGATGCATTGCTCTTTTCTATAATGGGGCTTTCTCGAAGCTGATTGATTACACTGGGGTATCACAATACATATGGCATTTCGTTTAGCTGAATTTCATATGGTAGGTATATCAAAAGAATATATTTCCTTTGTATCAAGCAGTCTTAAAAGAATCAGCTTGAGTCGAGTCAAGTTACGTAATATCATGTCACTGAAGACGCGGATACCTTCACTGATCAGATGATAATGTTGTCATCAGGAGCTAGATAAGAAACTCCCGACTTTTTCTCATTAACACGGGAGGACTAACATGGTCTGGGAATATTAACACAACAACGCAGTTTATTTGAGTTTTGGCAAATTCCAACTAACAATTTTTACCCAAAGTCTTGAAGGAGAATACTTTTAGGGGAAAGGTTTTACCTACTTTGTTTATATGTGCAATTATTCGTTTTACAAAACGTACTACATATATTGAGCATCAATATAAAAAACATGAGTAAGAATCTCCTTTCCCTACAGTTAAATAAAAGACTTTTTTTCAGTGAACCGGAAATACATTCTTAACATCTTTTTCCACACGCGTTGGGTTTTGAGCCAAGAATTGCCACTTTTCAAAGACTTTTTCTTCTGTAAAGCTCTATAATGTAATTTGAAACATACGAATGAAGTCAAGTCGAGTGGTGAAATGTATTGTTAGAATTATCCCGGCAATTGAACCATGTACAACCGGAACCTCAATGGCTTTGGCAAATTTCCACATTATCAACTGTAAAATAAAATAGGGTAAAGCAGGAAAAATGGTAAAAAAGAACGCTGTACAATATAATGCAGGTCATGTCAATTCAAGTCTATTAGATTGTTACTCTGTGACACTTCCACAATAATCATGCTTAAATCTAATCGCCGACGACAGTAATTCGTTCGATCCCCAATTTAATTCTCCTAAGTTATCCCGGAAGTAATCGTTTTGTTCGCATCAAACTAGCAATTATAGAATTTTGAATACAACATACAGCTCTAAAAAGCTTATTGCGACATGATACTGATTTGACGGTAAAATCTAACTAGCATTGAAATTGCAAACAAAAGGTAAAAGCAACCGCTGTACCATAAATTGTATAAAATCCTGTAAAATTTGCATGATCACGGTACATCGTTTAATAGAAAGCTAACCATTGCATTGATTATTTCTGCAATTTGACGGCAAATGACCTTCACCACCACAGCAGTCATGTTTATGTTTACCTTGAACTTATTCAATGGCTAGTTCATCGTCAACAATTCTGCACAAGATGGATTCGAGACTCATCTACCAGCAAAGAAAATAAAGCTCGCATTTGTTTGCCTGTTTCACTGTATTTACGCTTATTTTTATGATCCTGTTGTGGTTTACCATGAATCAACTCTGTTATACTCGTATGTATGCTTTTTCCTTCCCTAAGTAAAATATACCTTCTTTTTTGCAGTGAATGAGCTCAACAGTAGTAAACATAAACAGTAGTTTGGTCTGGCAGCCACATGGATTACAGATCAAACTATTTATCTCTCATCTTTGATTTCCACCAAAGCTGTCATCAGATGAAATAAATTATGCCTTCGCGTAAAATGCATGTGGTATATCTGCAAAATCCAACAAGTTACTGGGCAGACAACCGGCATATTAAATTACATGCTTTTGGATTTTCCTTAATATGGGTAAGTGTTATGATATGATTATCGGGTACCCCCCATAACGTCTAAGATAATTTATCCAATGTTTAAACCACTAATGTTTAAAATGTCAAAAGGTCGAAACATCTAACATCCGAAAACATCTAATAGGTGATTACATCTAAGGTTTCAAAACATCTAAAAGGTGAATATGTCTAAGATTTTAAAACATCTAATAGGTGAAAACATCTAAAGTTTTAAAATCTCTTAGAGATGAATATATCTAAAACTGACTGGTCTGCTCAACATAAATAACAAGTCACAGTCGGTAAGGACAATGTCAGCAGTTTTTCCTATGAGTTTTAGATATGATCTTCTTATAGAAAGGGTTGGGATAAAAATGGAATTTCTTGAGAAACATGCGAAGAATTGTGTGGACTTATTCGCCACATTCATTCATTGTGGCCATCGCTCTCGTTTGTTAAACAACAAAATATGTTTAAAACATATATGATATGATATTCACTGTGGCACACCACGCAAGCCCCAATTACATTAATCACATGTACTCATTATTATTAAATATACTGATTTGATGTAGAATATATTGTGTGGAATTCGCGCTTCGCGAAAAAGTTTTCCTTCTCGTCATAATAATCTGCGCCCGGTTGTCTGCGATCTGGTGTGGGATAGGATCCGGATGGACCACCCCATTGGCCATCACGCTCATTTTGATATTTCGGAGGTGGGGGAAGCTGATTGGGGGGTGGAGTGGTTCGGGAAGAACTTGAACTCGTTCCGTAGCCAGCCACATACTAAAAACGAAGAAGTCGATGTAATAGTCGATTAACTTAAGATACATTTTGATAAGATTGAATTTTAAAAAAGTAGACATTTGAAGCAACGAGACAAAGTCCTATAACGGCTGGGAGACAAATATGCTGAAGGCGACCCATTTTAAGGGAGTAACTAACTAGATGAATTAATAGCTTTGGAAGAAATTATGCAAACGCAGCATTGGAAATGGATGCAAGCGAGAAAAAATCATATTTAGCATTTCCATACTCTTGTATGACTGTGCTTTCGTTAAGGACTTGCCATCATAGTTATCGTGCGGTTTTGTTGTCGGCTATCTTACGCATGTATTCACAAGCAAAATATTTTCTAAACAAATAAATATCTAATGATTTGTGCGTTAACTGTAAAAAATAATCCGAAGAGGATAAGCAGAATTAAATTTTGTTCAAAAACGTACCAAAAACATAAAGTTTTCATGCACGTACGAGTGAAATAAGTGAATTTGAAAAATATGGCCATAAACCACGATGTTAAAGTCACAATTTTCGAATTCAGTTTTTTATACGACGTAATTAGTAAACAATATTTTTTGAAGTGTGAATCAATAAAATGAGAATTTTCCCTTATCCTCTTCGGGCCAAAATCTTGCTACATAGCAGAAAAATAAATAAATTCGTAAGAAAAGTTTTGATCGAATTTTGTCAGTACTTTTATGCATACTTTCGTTCCGATAAATTTTTGCTTGATGGCCATCAAGTGCTGTAGGGTCATTTGACTATCAACCTAATCTGCATAGTGCAAGATAGGTGTATACACCCTGCATCAATCGCTAGACTAACAGACGCCATGCAAAGTTAAAAGGCGGGACTTGCATATATAATGATCTCCCAGATCATTTGCCTATGTATAAATATGCAAATACAGTGTAGAAGAAAGGATACAGAATGGCGAGCCCTTAATATGAAATTTTAGATATTTTCACCTTTTAGATGTTTTGAAACATTAGACATATTCGCCTCTTAGATATTTTAAAATCGTAGATGTTATTACCTATTAGATGTTTTGAAACCTTAGATGTTTCGGTCCTTAGGTTTGAGGTTTTGACCTTAGATATTATACCTTAGGTGTTCTGGCCCACACTCATTCATCCTATATAACTTATGATGATGATATGATGATGGTCATCATTCCCATCGTCACATTATGTTCCTCCGAGAGAGATTAGATAAATGAATAAAACTGAAAGCTACATTGTTACAATGCAATGCAATTTGATGTAATTTTTATACTGACGTTGGCTGCGCTTGCCTGCTGTCATATTGTTTGCTCTTATCATCCCTTTTTGTCTACGGTTTTTTAATGCTTGCTATAAATCCACGGACGCTTTACAGAAAATTGAGGACTTGTTGACTGCGACTTCTTACCGGGATGTTTATTGTTCCCCAGTTTGTCAAGTTTTAGTAGGATTTTTGCTTCATCGTGTCAAAATCAAGTAATAATATTACGACACTTTCTTTCGTTCTCTGTAAATGAGAGAAGCGCTGAAAAAAATGTTACATTGTTTTTGGGGAGATGTTTCTCCTTCAACAAAGTGAGAAATCTGCAGCAGGTCTTCTCGCAAAAAATGATTAGGTATGTATTTTCAGGGAAAACAGGGCTATTATTTGCATAAAAATTTATATCTTCTTCCCCGAGCAGCTCATACTGTACCAAACTGCTATACCTATATAAGTAGTTTGCATTATTTTCGTAAAAAGTTTTATTGATTTAAACAAGAGCACGTTGTAAAGTAAACAGTGTGTGGAGGATTATCAAAACTTATGATTAGCATGCCGTGATGGAGATCATTCTTTATGGCTCATGCTCTAGGCCGTTTCATTCTGGGGTGCGTGGAGGTCACCGGCAAAAGACGTGCAGGGAACACCAGTCTGAATTCTAAACTGTGATTGCATTTCAGATGTTCTGCTTTCCACGCATACACTCATGCAAGTGTATCTATTCCGTGGGAAAAAGTCAGGAGTTTTAAGTTTAACGAATGGGATAATGCATAGTTAAAGTTACTTTACGATCCGTTGGGTGGATGATCACCGGCGTGATCATAAAAACAAAGGGTTTATATTGCATCATCGAAAAGATTTTAACTGATTGGGAAATGGGAGGACGATATATCTGTTTAAGTAGTAAGGAAAATAAAGTGAATCGAAACTAACAATAACGAGAAAATTCTTCAAGTATTTAAAAAAAAAAACTTTTACCCATACTGTTGGAAGTAATCCGATTTTGGCCCCCAAAATTGATGGAACTGAGAGCTCCTGCTCAGGAGATGAAATCGGATTTGATGGATGAATGATTTTTGATGCCCGACGGTAACTTTGAATGACCCAAACGACGAGAAAACGTCCCAAGGAACCAAAAGTGGCTTGGGGAACGAAAAGCGGTCGTGGGCACGAAAAGCGGTCGTGGGAACGGAAAGCGGTCGTGGGAACGAAAAGTGGCCGGATCTTTGATGGTGATGGTTGCGGATTCTACCCCGCTTTTATGATGTTGTTGAGATGCCAACTCCCTCCCTGGGAGGAAGATTTTGCCCCTGTGAATGGATTTCTTGGTCCAAAGGCCCCGGTCCGTTTCACAGGATATAATGCGACAGGAGGAAAGAGCGATCGTGGAACTCCGAAGATTATTTTTACAGTCTGAGAGGACTGAACTATTTATTCTAACGATTATCCTTAAACTATGAACAGAAGGGCCGGTTAGCTAATCCGGTGGTGACTTAACTAGACTTAAAGTTTAACAAGACTCCCCGCGGATGGGGAATGAAAAAGAAATAGAGTACAGCGAATCGCGAAGGACTAACTGAGAGAGTGTCTGGACGGGCCAGAGGAAAATGAGTAACTGGAGAGTCGGAGAAGCCGGCTCTTTGGAAAATATCTAGCTGCTTGCAGTAAAACTCCCAAGCTTAACAACTTCTCTTGGAAGAAAGCACAGCAGGACGTGGCGGGCACGTGTACAGAAAATGCTCCTTGTGAGCTGAGTTGGCAAACAATATGTCCTTGACTGAAGGTCGATGGACAGGACAAGAAAAAAGGTGGTGTGAGCTCGACATGAGGCACCCACAAGCTAAATCTTATGGCAATTCATGCCTAAATCACATGAAACATGATGAGCTTAGGCTCGTACGACATGGAGATGAGGAGACCCAATGCAGAGGTCGTCCTCCAGATAACAAAAAGTGACTCTAACATGAATAGAGAAATGAGGGGAGTCAAATTGCACGCGACAGTGTTCACTGACAAGGAAAAGGATCCTTAACAGGATTTGCATTTCGCATTCGCATTGCTCGCTCCCCGTTTAATGGAAGAGTCATGCTTTCTCCTCCCCTCCCGAAATAAAGGAACACAATCTGGGAAGCGATAAAATTCCTTCCAAAATCTATAAAACAGTTTAACACTCCCCGACTTACTTTCTCCGGGAGCGGAGCGAACAAGAATTCATTTATTGCTTCATTTCTTTGGTCCGATTCCACAAGCGCATTTCATTCCATTCCTTTCCCGTCCTCCTCCTCCCCTCCATTCCCGAAACAAACAAAAGGGGGAGAATAAGTCGGTCTGCATTTATTTATTTATTCTTGAAGCGTGCAGTGTCTATCTCGAACGGGAATAATGTAATCGGGGAAGCCAAGGAAAACGATCTATTATGACTTTGTTTGCAAAGTGTAAAAACAGGAGCTTTCCCAGTTAGCCAAGCAAGCGCCAACTCCAGTTCTAATAGTCATTTCCTCTCAAAAAGCAAATGTAAAAGCTCCAATTCCCTCCTCCACCTTAGTACATGTAGATTTGTTTGTATGGACTTGATATATGGCTTCGTTCAAACTTTTTTTTAAAGTCTTAACAAAGTCAAGTTGGAAAACAAGAGGAGAAATAAATACCTTTTACTAATGTAAATGTGTTTATGTAATAGTTTCACTTGGGCCTCCTAATCTATAAAAGGGGAAATTAGCAAGTCACGGAAGCGGAATTAATCCGATTCCCTAAAGGGCTGTGCTATGCTATGCTGTGTTGTGTGTTATGTTGGCTGCTTGCAATCCTTTCTTCTTCCACGACGACCGTCTTTGTTTATCATCATCCATCATAAGAAAAAGAAGGTCGGCTCGACTGGCTGAGGGAACTCAGAAGCGGAAAATGGAGGCATTTGGAGGGGGAAAGTACCAAAAATATATTGCTCACATGAGAGGGGAAATAACAATGCTTTCCATATAATTCATAATATTATAATGGAGAGCTTAAAGACTAATAATAAGCAGCTTTCCCTATTTTCTCTCTTCCTTCTACGGCTTGGACTTGAAAATCTCAAAAAGGAAATTGCAAAGCAAGAGAGGCGGCATAGGAGAAAGCATAATAATCACTGCCAAGCTTTATTAGTCGAGTAAGATGTGATATGATGTGATGTTTTGTAATGTTATGACTTGGGCTAATTTTAATGTATGAAAATATTATGCATGCCTTCCTTTGATAGTTCAAAGCCCACCTACCCACTTTCTCCTCAGTAGGAAAAAACTTTCTTAAATAAAATTACTGCTATTCTGCTATTTTAATTTGTGATGTGCAAATTATTTTTCCGTTGCATAAACAGTGATAATTGGGATCATTCATACGTATATTTTTACGTAACGTCATACATGAAAGCCCCTTTTCCTAACCATATCAACATCGTTAAAAAAAACTAAACTAGTAAATAAGCAGAATCAGGTTACTCAACTATCTGTTTTCTTCTGCCTCCCCTCTGTCGGTGGAAGCGGAAGAGATGACTGAAGCAAATAAAAAAAGTTTACTTTTTTGAATATTTTTTTTTTCTCTGCTTTCCCTTTTCCTCCCTTTCTCCATTGTGCATCTCATTAAAAAAACCATATTCAAAAGTAAACTTGTTCGAAGGACCAACAAGTAACAAACTTGTTAAAGAACCTCCACATGTGTATATATATGATAACGTGCATTACTTTCCCCCTAAAGTAGTCTCCAGTAATTACATACATAATTTGGAAAAGTTGTCTCTTCAATTTTTTTCAACGATGAAATTTTTTCCCCGTCTTGTTAGAGCCATCCACATCCCATCCTCGTTTCATTCATGGCAGATACCTATCTAGGTAGATACTATTTACTCGGAACATGAGCCACTAACGATAACGATACGATAAACTTTCCTCCACGTTTTTTTTCTCCCCGTTTTTTTAACTCCAATTTTTTTCCGGAATTGGGATGAAAGGGGGAGCAAGCTCTCTTGAGAAAATTGAAAGTGACTGGGGGACTTTCCCTGATATGATAATGATGATGACTGTCGTCGTTGCATGCACTAAAAATGGTAAACAAGCAGGTTACATATGAATGTACCGTTATGTTAATTAAGATGGGTTGTTTGCGTGTGCCACTGCCATGGACTTGACTGTTGTTTACTTAAAACTGGCTCAAACATAGATAAAGTGAAAGTTCGGCTCGGCCGGCAAACAGGAATTAAAAGCGCTCGTGAGAGAGGGCTCGCGACGCGACCCACTCCCCTTTTCCCCGAATTAAAAACTGAAGGATAAACACAGAGAATGGAGTTTAGCTGGGGATTTTGGAGTGGAGTTTTGTGTAGCTTATTATGAGTTACGCTTTATTAAAGGGGACAGACAACTTGTAAAACGTTGCATAGGACATGACACAAAAGGTCTTCTACTTCATTCGAGGTTCATTAAAAAGGGGAACAAAATATTACGTGAGCAGCTTGAAATGGATCAGGATCAGAAGGACGGTGATGAGGATGGCGCTTAGAGATGGAATTAATTAGAATTTTGAATTTGTATAATAATCATACTTGCTTGTCTATTGCTTTGTCTTGAACATTTATGTACATTCCTTTGACTTTCTCCGAAAATGTAAAACGGGACTGGAGGGAAAGTGTAGGACTGTAAAGGGCAGCATTAGGTTAATGACCGAGGGAGTGAGTAAACTAACCTGATGTTTTGAAGATAATGATGATTATGCATAGGTATAATATGTAGACAGGAATAGCCGGGTTTTAATGGGCGATTTCGGGTAGCAGATTGTATTGTCCAGCACAATTGTGTGCACCGTATCTATCAGGAGTCAACGCTGACTTGACTTAATGATGCCTTTGAAAACGAGGCATGATGATTTTCCTCAATCTTTCACTCATCAAATAATATTCCAGGTGCACAGACAAACTTTCACTTTGATAAGTCTTTTGTTGTTAGTTTCCTTTTTGAAGAGGAAACTTTCTTTTGGCTTTCACTCCGGTAGGGAGGAAGCAAGTGCATCGAAAAGAGCGGTCTCTATCGATCCGTCTCATGCCACATGCGATTCCATTGCAAACAGGTAGAAACCCTGATCAAATACCCTGATACGAGTAAACGTACTCATATTACGGGCAAAATGTAAGGTAATTAAATTCAACTTTATTTGATGTGATATGACGTTGACAAACTGTTTGCTAATAGAATCATACAAGTTTTCACTTTTACACAGTTAAGTGCTTTCTCCGGCCGCAGGGCCAACCATGATGCCATGCCATGTCATAACACTTCCCATTTTCGGAACTTGAGCACTTTCCAGTTTGAAAACTTTTACAAGGGAAAAAATAACCGTTCGTTTAAAAGCTGATTTGATGATGATGTATTTATAATTTGCATGGAACGAATGGTTTGAAGTTGGTTTGGTAGGTAGCCATACCTGACTGGCATTTTATTTTGATGTGATGTGATGTCATGATGTGAAATGAGTAGCGTGACTAATTTTATTCATCATTAGCATGATCACACAAACATTGTATACCTAGCTATAATAGTAGTAGGTAGCTCCATATATTTGCATAATACGGAACCTCAAAGCACAAACCGCGAGCCGACCAATACACGTCCGTCTGTCAGTCTGTGGAAAAGAAATAATTTTCTCTTTTTTGGGGGGGATTTCACGGGCCAGAGAATCAATAGAGGAAAAAAATAAAATGAAAGAAAAAAACAAATTTCATTCAAAGAGGAAAGATAGGTAGGCAAACAAAGTGAAAGTTACCACCAAGTCTAGACTTAGACCGCACAGTCAGATTGAAAATGGGAGATTTTCATTTCATCAGATACCCATCAGATATTCTCCCGTTCACATAAAAAGCCCTTAATTGCATCCAAGCTCTAATGATCCACGAAACTTTCTCTCTATGCAGATGTTGATGATGATGATGATTTTTTTTCTCTCGCATTGGCTCCGCTCTTCCGCTATGCATTTTTCTCTTCAATTCTCATTTTCTCTTTCTGCTAACTTATTACTCTTTCTTTTTTCTCATTCCAGTTGTGGGGAAAATTCGGGCCATCCGATGACGGCGTCATTATAGAGGAGGGGATCCGTGAGAACGTGCTTCGAGATCGATTGTCCCATTATCCCCTTCTATTTGGGGTGACCAAGGCGGAGATGTTGCCCTCGCTAAGTGAGCATGATGCGGTTTATGGGCTGGAAAATGAGAAGCGTCGGGAGATCCTCAGGGCGTTTGTCGAAAAATATTACAGGTAAGTTCCGCCAGCTCAAATAAAATATTTTATGGGATTTGGTGAAAGTAAAACTTTTTACTTTTTTAAAAATTATTTTTAATTATTTAATCCAACCATTCCGTTTTATTTTATCCACCCTCATCAGTTTATTTTTATTTTTTTTGTATGCTTTTCCTTCTAAAAATAAAAGTGGAGAAAGCCACAAAATATGCCGGTTTACTTTACCTTCCTCCGTTCATTATAAAGTGGTGGGTGAAGGCTGGGCTGCTTCGTGGGTTTATTTATTGTAATGAGAAAAGGAGGACAAAGGATTTAGGATGAGCAGTGAACGGGACAGGTTGTCTGCTGTGGTGGAGACACAACCACAGTTAAACAGTTGGGGACCACCCAGTAATAGCCCGCTGCTGCTAAACTATCAAGAAAGAAAG
>JAQGAI010001703.1:0-13941 GCA_034696905.1 Lepidocyrtus violaceus
ATAATCAGAGGCATGCATAACTCTTAAAAGGGTGAGCGGTGCTGTTTGCTTCGTCACATTTGGTGCTTTGCAAAACAACTAGGGATAGAAATTAAGGAAACTAACTCTACTGTAAATATTGTGACCGAGGGGGAACCACGCTTACTTACTCAATATTGTGGTGTGCCATTATTATCATCCATTCTACCCTAATGAAATATTCCTCAAGGGCCTAGTCTAAATTGTAAGTATATCCATGTGGAAATGAGTGAACTTGTTTGAACAAGTTTTGTTTTCTACTTACCACGTCATATTTCAGGCAATTAAATGTGGATGGCTTGACTCTTCATTCATTTTAGTGACGCCTTAAATTCATGTGTATTCATTCTTCTGTAGACTACAAATTAGAATACACAGTTGGAACGATAAATTGATGATCAATATCTGCATGTGTCGATAAGAGAAAAAATATATTAATCGCAATAAAAAGGTTCCGAATTGCAAAATTAGCAGTCATAAGCATTCACCGGTAATAATATGGAATACTTAAGTTAGTAATTGGAATTCACTCTCCGAAGGGCAATTCACATAAGAATACTATTTAAATGAATGAATGAATTTTTTTATTTTTGAATGTGTAAGATTGGTTAGTTTTGCTGCACACGTGTCAGATTTTATCTGATCAAAACAAAGGACTAAGGATCCTGACAGTTGCACTCTCGACGTTGTTTTATGAGGTAGTAAAATTATCATCGACTATCATCTCTTTAGACCACCGCCCACAGCTTATACTCAGGGAATGGATATAAGCCTTTAGAAATTGATCAATTTAATTCAAGGTAAAGCTACAAAAAAATCTGACAAGATAGGTATCCCCATTTGACACGGAAAGTGTCTTTGCTTGTCAACTGTATTTCCGGAATGGAGGTAACTTACATACACACATTCATAAATTTAGTTCACTTTAGCAATATGAAAATGGGAGAAAGCGATAACAAATGAGCGGTAAACGTAATGATTTCTACTTCCAAATAAATTATAATAAACGAAGAAAATATGTAATATCTGTAATATCTGTGAATTTGTGTCTAAACAGTTACATAAGCAAATCAATAAGTCTTTCAAAAATATCTGTAAATGTGCCGACAGTTAAATTGACAAGAAAAGTAGGATTAAGTCTTTATATTTCTGTAGAATGTGAATTGTCTTGAATTTAAGAGGAACCTACTGGATCAACCCAAAAAATATCATTAATTGAGTACCTGATACTAAAAGAATAGCTGTACTGTTGTTCAGGAAATTTCTTAGAAAGGAAATTTCTTAAGCTAGTGTACTTAGCTTGCTTGGATTCAAATAGCTACGACGGATGAATGCTCAAATGTAGTTCAAATTGTTCTAGCCAATTCAAACATCAAACAATCTCATGATATAATTCGGCTCTCTGACTCTGCCAGTTGGACTTTCAATAGACCAAAATTCAGTGAAGCATTTCCGTGTAAACAAATGAGCTTAATAAAATTTGACGTCATGAACCATTCGGGTACTTACTTGCAACAATGTATCTTGCTGAGGCAATGAAGTATTATACAATTTTGGAGTGGAATAATTCATGAAAATTGTACTATTAAATAATAGTAATAGGTAATATGGTTCAAGGCTCTATTGATCTCAAATCTGTCGGGCGGTCTTTCAAGGGTTGGTGATCCTCTGTATTTTTTTTTGAAACAGCTTGGTCATTAGAATTCATATATTATTTCTAGTTCGTTACAGATGTCACGGTCAGACCCATTCTATTTCTCCTATCTCCCTCCACCTTGCTCACCGTTCGCGTAGACCATTTTCCAGGAATTAAGTAACGTATGATTAATTAACGGAGAAAGTATGTGGTGGTAGAGGCATATTTCTAATCAAGAATTTAACACACCGCGCTTAATAATATTATTTATTGGTGGGACTCGTTACTGTGTTTAAGCCCTTATTTCCGCTGCAATTGTGTACATTTATATTTTAATAAGAAAAATAACAAGGGTAAATAACTGTTTACTTTTATTTTCCATTCAGTCATAAGCATCATGAAGCAAAAAACACAAAATATATTATATGTATGCCTATTGCCAATTGCTGCTACTAACCATAAACATATATAATATGCGAAATAGGATGGGATTGTGACTGTGACTATTGTAAGATTATTGTGAGCCTTGTTTCACTGTCGTCGGCATATCGCCATCATAATCATCATGGTCATACAGTCGTCGTCGACGTTGTCGCTTCCCTCATAGTCATTTATAGTTTTTGCCAACATTTTAATGTGTACACATATAGCATGTTTTAGTGCATGCAAAATAATGCTCTTCTGTTTATACATTCATGTGTGTATTCCAGAGAATTGAAATGGGTATATTAAAAATAGGGATGAGGAAGGATATCCTATTCCAGCAGTTTTTAAAGGAGCGCAAATAGAGAGAAAAGTAGTAAAAAAAGTACATAATACGCTTTTTGGCTTTAGTGTATCCTTACGTTGGAGTATATGCGTGACTTGATATTGATCCAGGAGAAAAAGAGAGAAAGAAAGAAAGAGAGAGAGAGGAGAAAGGGCCCAACTCAACAAACTAAACTAAGCCCAAACCTAAAACTCTTTTTATTCTTCTCTTCCTGGAGAAATTGTGTATATGGTAAAAATGTTGAGTTTGGAGTTTCACTCAAGTTTGGGCTGGAGTTTGTACATATATGCCGGAGTGAAAGCAGCGATGATGATGATGTCTTGCTATGTACATATACAAGAGACCCAATAATACCTATACACACGTATATATCTTGCTGCAGCGGTGGCGACGGCAGTATGCAGCAGCATAAGCAAACCAGCCTGTTTTCTTGTTCCTTTTTCTTTATTCCCGAGGTTTTTTCCTTTCTTTATTTTCGTATAACTCACATATGGGAATGTTCGCGTGTACATGTTTCTCTCATTTTTTTAAACGAAGTGTTGTTGTTGGTGGAGGAGGTGGTGGTAGTATTTTGCAGTATGTATACTGCTCCACCACTGCCACTATCATCATCGTCAGCAACACCATGAGAAACTTGTAAAGGAGGAAAAAAAGAAAGAGAAAGCTGTTAAAAAATACCTGCAACGCTTATCATTCTCCTTTGGCCATACGGTTTTTTACGTATGTGTAAATAATATGTATGGTTAGATGCTGTTTGTATTGGTAAGACAAGACAGGAGTGATAGTACTATATATGGTGCTGGTTATGACTAGGATCATGAGTGTGAGGAGGAAGTGGAAATGCATACTGGAAGGAATAAAAAAAGTGCTGGAGGGAGAGCATAAAAAAGATGTATGACCATATGTCATACTTGATTATCCCGTGTACTAATAATCCTACTGCAGACGTTCATCATCCTCCGCCTCAGATATTCGCAGAAAAAAGTACTTATTGCTTGATAATATGCAGTTAATATTGTTTTACTTGGGTCATTTGAATAATGATTTTTTGGTGGAGGATTGGCGGTGGATGGAATGACGGAAATGTATAAAAAAAAACAAAAGGAACTATGAGGACGTAGCGTATTGAAACTAAACCAATACTGGAAACATATATGGGACTTTCAATATGAATGAAAGTACGCCTATCACACTGCTATGTTTAGCGTAGCGTGTTGTGATACCGAAAGCTGGACATGCTTCCATTTTATTATGGCGTCTCGTCTGGATTGTTTGGATGGAGAATAGCTAGTATTTACAGACTTACCTTAATTGAAGCGAAAATATTTAGACTTGTGTAATATGTAAATACATTTTCACATGTGAAAGTCAATCAACGAGGAATCGGTAGCTTAATGTGGCTTTATGGATGATAGGCGGAGTTGGCCCATTCAATGCATAATACGTAAACCATACGTTAAAAGTAAGCAAGAGCCAGTATATGGACAGGACAGCCAGAGAAAGCAGGCTCCAATTAAAGTGAATTAATTCATTGTTCGGTATTACATCTTAATTAGGCATGCATATCACAGACGAGGTGGCAGTTACAGACAATATCCATATTTATATAAATGTATATGCATACTAATATCTTTCACTGAAAAGTTTGAATGAAATCTATGCGAAGTCACTTCCTCATTTTAATTGAAATTATATAGATGGCATTTTATTTTTTTTCCCACACAGAGAACTTGACATCCGCAAAGACGGAGAGACAGAAAAACAATGAGGCTTTTTGTTTCTCTTCTGCGTAACGCTAGAACAACTGTATTCACTTTCTAGTCAGGAGCGAGCTTTTTTACTTACCTTTTACTACCTACTCAACTATAAAATTCTAGCTTAACTATATATCAACCTTATCAAAACAATCTGCAACAAGATTCGTCATCGCACAAAGTCTTAACCAATCATCAGGCATAGTTTCATCTCGAGTGAAAAGAGAAAGTGTTTCCAACAGTTAAGTAAGCCCTTGGAAGAAGAGACAATTTATCCTGAAAACTTTTTGTGATTGCACCTCTCTCAAAGATACAATCAATTCAGATGTGGACACAATGGAGTGGTCTACCGGCTTGGATGAGGATGCAGCTGACAGTTCAGAAACACTTGAAGAAAGGTCCATGAAGAAAGTAGTGGTGTCTTGGTCATCTTTCTTTTCTCGCATACCAAACAATACCAATTACATGTACTGTTACTATTCCGTGACTCTGCTTGTACTGTGCGTGATCCTACTCGGAGTCCACTTGTTTCTCAAGGAACGTAACCGAAAGCGCGAGCAGGAGGAGGAGCAGCCCTGTCATTGCCACTTTCACCCCAAGAGAAGTAATCTCCGGACTTGGTTACTCCCATCGCTGTGGGTCTTTGCTTATCCTCCTCCCGGCCGAAACTGTCATCAGCATCAGTTCCACGGGGAGTTTGATGATAAGCAGGTAGGCAGAGGAGGAAAAGGAGCAGTGTCCTTTCTCCCACCAACATTTCCAGTGAAGTGTGTGTGGGCCCTCCAGCAGAAGGTCTCGCATCAAGGCTTGGCTTCTCAACAGTCCCCATCAACAAAGGCAGCTTCCATCACCGCCTGCTCATCCGCCGAGTGCGGAACAATCCTGTCCAGGTCCCATCACCAGCAGCATCGTCTGAGGAGGAAGAATCTTGATCCGTATCCGGTGGAGGAACCTTTCAGTGATTATTGTTGCTCTAATAGTGCCGGCGCCGGCGATAGTCTCAGTGTTCTCGTTGATTCCAGGGAAGTCCGTAGTAGGATTACAGTTACTGCAGTGATTACTACTAAAACATTTAGAAGAATGATGAAAACGTGTGCCCTATTCTTATTAAGTCCGAACAAGCTCAACAGTGACAACTGGATTAGTAATTTGATGAGGATCTCGACAATCCCGGTCAGTACTGCTACGTAGTAGCGCTCTCTTGAATCTTCCTTCTCATGTACACTTACTATCCTATCGAATGCACTGGCTGCATGATCAGCATCATGGTGCTCCTGACAGTTCACTGAGGGGGTGAGCAATCGTCAGAAAATGCCTTGGATATTACCATCAAGATAGCAGCTACTTCGAAGACTTTGCCACACTTTTTAACTGGACAAAATGTTAACTTAACGATGATATGATGTTGAAACTGAAAGACAAGCATAAACTAAATGATAAAAAAATTGCATCACGTGAGTGTTAATAAGGTGAAAGTGATCAGAGACGACAGAAGATTCTGGAAAAACAATTTAAAAAAAATTAATTATGTAGTAGATTCTTTAAAATTGATTGTTACCTGACGTGCATTCAAGAAACCAACAAAGAAATGACCGTAATCTCCACCCCCTCTCGTCTCACACAAATCAAACGAACAATATAAAAATCTCTCTGCTACAACCATTGCATAAATAATATATAGCAAGTCATAAAAAGTAATTTACCACGTAAATTAGTTTTAATTAACAAATCTCATCATAATCATCTCTTCAGATACTGCTGCCCTACAACAAATTATAAAAAAATCTACCATTTGTCTAAAATCTTTTCTTGCTCCGCTGCTTTTCTAAGAAATACTAATAAGTGTAGTTATTACGTAATCGCGCCCTCGTGCAATAAAGTCGAAAAGGGCGTGGGACAACCTTCCTCAAAAAATTCAATTGTAAGAAATATCCTCGAAGAATCGGATATTAATCTATCCTCCAATAAAGACGTCATCAACATAATCAGATTCTGCGAGAAGAAAGTGGAGAAAGCAGGAAAGATCATTATCGCCGTATTTGCCACTTCTAATCTAAAAAGAGCCAGCGTAACTTTTCCTGTCGCTTAAAAATCGTTTGTGATGATGGTGTAGCTATCAGCTAAACCAGTTACGGAGGCTGTGAAGTGAAAGTATCAGGGAGTGAAACCCAACTTGTGCTAATAATTTGGTGGGATTTGTGCTAGGTGGCTTGGTTGGTGGTGTTCCGGTGAGAAGGGGGAGTGGGAGAAAGGAGTGCATTACTACCGGTTAATGCATGCGGAGTGAACAAGGGACAAGGACAATGTCCGAAGTGCCCGGTAATGGTGTAAAAACCGGGCGTTCCTTGTAGCGAGAATGCCGGGAGAGGAAGAAGCCAGATTGGGATTATCATCAGCACAATTCGCAACTTTGACCACAACGACAACGACGACATCATCATCCGGAGGTTCTGGAACTGCATCATCCATTCAATCGTCTTCGACTGGAGTATCTTCATCGTCTTCTTCTTTGGCAGCAACAGGAGGAACCAGCTCAACTTCATCCGCCTTGCCTAAAGTCTCTCTTCCTGCTTTATCGCTAAGCAGTGGGAACAGAGGCACTTCGGGACTGTATTCAGGTGCATCCAGTGGCTTCGGAGGAGGGAACATTATTACACCGTTAGTAACAGCAGGGACGACGACGACACCTCTTACGCCGATCCTGATAGCCAGTTGCCCTCCAAGTAATAATACAGTTACGACAGTGAACAACAACTTCACTTCGGGAGCAGCTACCACCACCGCCATCACCACCAACAGAACCGGTCCTGGGATTATTAGCAACCTAAATAATACAGGGTTGGGGACGCTGGATGGGGGAGTACTTAGTAGCAACAACCACAAGCAGCAACCCTTCCAAAGCAATCCACTTCCCGGGGGAGGAGGAACCAGCAGTGTGAGACCTGCTCCGTCATCAATACTTGCCAATCTCAATAACAGTAGTATCCTGAGTAGCAGCGGGAGTGCCGGTGTGGGTGTCTTGGGGAGTTACAGTAGTAAGCATCCTTTCCATCAGCATCAATATCAGCAGCAGCCACAGTTGAGCTTAAAACCAATTATAGCAACGCCGAATGGAAACCCGCCATCCGCGTCTGTGGCGGAGACAATTAAAAGGGACACGGGGTCGTGCAACGGGCATGGGCACCACCACCCCTGTGGTGGGGGCGGCCGGAACCTCGTTGACGACGATGAGATTGACGAGGCAGGAGACAGCTCCAAGCGGGAGCTCCAGCTCCAGTTCGCTGGCATTGACAATGAGACGGCAGTTGATGTGGATGTGGATGAAGAGGAAAACAACTACGAGGCTGGCATCGAGAGTGGACCAATGTGCACTGTTGTACCTACCTCAAAGAGAAATGGAAATGGCGGTGGTGGTAGTGGTGGTAGTAATGGGGGAGGGGAACAGTCCGGAGGAGGCCATCCGTCGTCATCATTCCCCGGCGGAGAAGTGCCCAGCGGGGGAAGTGGGACGATGGTGGTGGCGTCATCGGCTGCGGCGGCAGGATCCGTCGCACCAGCAACGTCCACAACCTCGTCCACCCTTGGAGGAGCGGTTGGGGCGGCGACCGGACCAACGAATAGCCTGGCTGCCGCGGGAACAACGACTAGTGGTGTTGGCGGAGGGGGTAGCACGCTCGGGGAGGAAGAAGAAGAGGATGAGGAGGAGGACGTCGAGGGTGGCAAGACAGTGGAGTGCACCGAAGTCGTAGTTCCAGTGCAGACATTCGCGGAGAAGTGTTTATTCTATACCACGGCCTTTTTTATTCTGCTCGCCGTGTTTAGCCTATTTGCATTCCTCTTCCTGGTGCCTTTTGTTATAGACCCGGCCTTTACCACCATCTTTATGGAGTTCGATCCAGAGCCGGCATTGTGCCAGACCGTCTCCTTTGAGCAAAAGGAGGGCTTATCAAACTGTTCATGGACGTCGTGTCGTGAAGGGTGCACCCGTGAGGTGTTCCAGTGCAAGCAGATTCGGGTCAACTACCGAGCTGCTCGGAGAGCGCATTCGGAAAAGGAGAACAATGCCGACTTCCAACCAGAACAACAACAACTACGCCGACCTACTACTCTGACTAAGAACAACAATATAAATAATCTAAATAATGCTAATAAGAATTTTATTAATCATAATTATCATGGCGGAAGTTCCTCCTACCAACTCGCATCTTCAGACTTACGCCGTAGTAGTGAACACTCTGGGAGCTCATTTAATATCCCCTTCAATACTTTAATTACTACTAATAATATTAATAGTTACGATAACCTTGTAAATAATAATGGTTTTGGTGGTGTCGGTGGTGGTACTGGTGGTGGTATAATTAATACGTACCATAGTGCTAGTAGTACTGGTGGTGGTGGTGGCATAGGCAGCTTCAGAGACGCAACTAGTTCGAAAAAGTCATCATCTCATTACAAAAGCTTGATGAATGCACTCCAACTCCATCACTCGTCCAAGTACGCCGTGTATAGTGGTAGTGGGTCCCTGGCCGGGCGTGATCTGAGCACCGCCTCTCTCATTTCCCACCTCAGTAGTGCTAGCGACCTTAGACCTAGTGCAGGTGAGGGTGGTGCCGGTGCTGAGGTGATGTTTTTGAGATCGAGTAAACACAGTCAACAGCTTAAAAGTGCTAGTGTCCAACAGCTCCAGAAGCAGCAGCGCAACGGGGAGGAGCCCTTCTGGGACTACACCGGAGCCCATCTCTTCCCCAACGTCAAGGGCTGCGGCTATCCGCCGGTCGTCGTGTGCAATGACTTTGTGGAGAAGTACGGGAAAGAAGGAACCAATTTCAGTTGCTTCTACAGCAAAGTTGATCGTGCGCTCGTGGTGACCAACTACGACATGTCCCGAGTTATCATGGACCTCATCTATTCTATGGCGATCCCCATACCAAGCTTCATCATCTCCGTCGTTTACCTTATCTTTGCCTACTTTAGGATATACAACACGGAAGCATCCTCTTCAACTCACGAGACTGGCGGTGGTGGGAGAGCAGAACGGTTAAACAGCTCTTCCACCACCACAAACCTGCAGAATCCGGGGAGTGCGAATCGGGGGGAGGGTGGATCATCCGCAGATGACCCCGATGGGGAGACCAGTCTCTCCATAGATGACAAAACATGCATCATCCAAAGATCCACCTCGAGGGGCCTCAACGCACTCTCGGATAAGCTACCAAATTCGGGCAAGGGACTCCACGCCCAAGTGATAGAAATGAATGACCTCAATCCACAGCTCAGACACCCCGTTGATGGGGACGTTTTCCTTCCACAAAAACGAAATAATAATTGTAGTAATAATCCTGCAAATCCGGAGCGGAATGGACCAACTAATCCCGCCGCCAAAAATAAAGGGTATTTATTACATTTTTTTTAACTTCTCTCTCAAAATTACTTTCTCTTTTACGTAACACTGCATAATTCACACACAAAACATACCTATGTGCCTTCTTTCTTCATTATTACCTTCCTATACCTACCTACTCAATTCGAAAAGCTAATAACAATATTCTTTAACATTGCCAATATTGCCATTTTTCGGGCCATAAACCATGGCTCGTGCACAAATCTGTATCAATCTACGGAAAGGAAAGCTTTTCCTCTGGGCACTCTCTCAAGTCGCACTCACCAATACTTTCTCTCTCTTTTGTGTGTGTGTGTGTCCTGTATGTAACTCGCAGTACTTTTTGCACTTTACTGACATTCAAAAATTTCCAATCACATTATACAATCATTACTCTCATTATCATTATTACTCATGTTCCAAAATACTACCTAAACCATGTCGGGAGGGAACAACTGCTTTGACAATTTATTGATATTCACCTTCTCAGAAACATGAACATTTTGAGTATTCAATCGAGATGAGGAGCAGATTTTTAAATACTGGAATGGAAAATTATACTTATGGCACCACCACGACCAGATTCTTTAATCATCCATCCGTCTTTTTCTCTTGCTTTCTCCACACCTTTCTACCAAATGATGTTGTTGTTTTTTGTTTGTGATTTTTATGGAAACTTGTTATGTTATGTATGTATAGGGGTGAGCCAACTCTACTCGGAGGGTTTGAAGAAACGGATTTTTAAAAAGACCAACGTGAAATGGAGTACCTAAATCTTTGACCAGATCATGATGACTACTTCTACACTACTTCACTGCTACGGAAATTACAAGAGACTCGATACAATGTACGAAGCTAAAATAGTAAATATTTGTTTAAAATACGTGAGAGTTCTCTTCTTCTTCTGCTTTCTTTCTTACCCTTTGTAATATAATATTTCCTTAATGTTTATCGGAAACTCGAAATAAAAACGACTTCCCCTTATTAATGACTGTGTGCATCTTTGGAGTTATACCCTCTGCATTTATGAGTTATGTATTTTTATCCATCCCCTTTCCAATGCACTCACTTTTGCTTAATGTATGTATGTTTGTAAAGGAATGTAGCCGAGCCGGCCTAATGTTAATTATTGATTATTAAATAACAGTAACAAAGAGAAGTTTTATGAAAAGGGCCAAACTGTTTTATTCAAAGTAATTAATTATTATGCACGCAACTCACATTGTAATTATTGATATGCTTGGATTTAATCATAATAGCTCATGACATATGAATGCGATTCACAATTAGCCTAGTCAGCTTTGTCCAAAATCTTGTGATGATATTTATAAAATTCTCATTTTTATTTAATTTTTAATGCTATATATTCCAAAGAGTTATTGTACCTTAATAATTTACACGCTTTTGATTAATCAAATTAAACTAAAAGATCGTAATGAATGGGTTCGCAATTTTGAGCAGTTGTTGTTTCCTTTCCTAAAGAATAACATTGTGCATTTACCCAAGTTTATCAACATATGAATAATTATGCTAATCCCGTGTTGTCTTTGTTTTCTCTTGGACAGTGAAGAGACGGCTGTGACTACTGAGGAGCCTGCAGTTGATGCCAGTTAAAGAAAATACAAAATTTGTTCGTATCAAAATAGCTAATTGTCATTCAGCATGCGTTAAGCAACTTACTTTTCCATCTCAATTTCTTCCGTGAATTTCGACCAACTATTTTAGAAACGGACACTCCTTCATCATCATCATCATCATCACACTCGTCAGTCTTTACATTATATTTACTTCTGCTCCTCCAACTATGCAACGGAGAGCCCTTCTTTATTAGAAAGTCAAGTAATTGAACTTAAAAATGAGTATCGGGTTCTGATTCTAGTATAGTTCGCCCTTCCCCCTTAAAAACAAACGAAAGAAAAGGAGGAAAACATCTCCAGTCATTTGCTTCAGGCTTGAATCAATCGCTTCTTTGTCAATTCACCCCCTGTCTTGTCTTTTTCATGATGATAAGTGCTTTACACACCGCAAACACCTGCTCCTCGCCCCAATAAAAATCGCTTCCAAACCGAAGACACGAACCCTCACATCGCCGGAATCTCAAAGCTCACCCGAATCCTTCCCGCTTCTCAGTTGTCGCATCCAAAATCCAATCTTTCAGTTATGGATCCTATTGCAGAAAATCGCACAATTACAGAAACGAGTAGAGTAGTTGCAGAAACTAAACAAAGATAATTAATAATTATAGTGCTAATAAACGCAACATTTTTCTTCAAGTGCCTAACATCCTATAAAAATTTATAACAATTAATTACGTAATCTCAAAAGAACAAAAACAGACATGACACATAACATTCATACACACATTTTTTAAACTGCACACGTAAACGTCTTTTCCGCGCATAAATGGAACATTGTTTTACTCGTAAAAACTTGTATTTAATAATACGGAATGATATACCATTGTTAAAATGTGGTTGAAAATCTCACTACAGCCGCACCACAGAAACTTGATCAATCCATGCCATTTCAACCTATATCTATATTTAAGATACGAGAAGAACTTTTTTTTTTTAATTTTTGAGAAAAACAGTATGACAGCAATTTCTATTTACGCTATATAACCACTTTACTTTATTCACTTTTACAAGGAAATAAATCAGTGTCATTTCTGAACAAAAGTCCATTCCATTCCAGGGAAAGCAGGTTGTTGTCAGCGGTAGTCTTGAAATGGGATGAAGGAACATATTTATCACTGTCCATTACAAATTATTAATCATTTTTTAACAAAAGCTCTTTATCAACTATATTTATACTATTTAACATTAGTCAACATAATCTCTATCGCTGGTATAATCTAATTAAGTTTACAATTATATGGGGTCGGTTAGTAGAGCAGTCACAGAGGAAAGAAGGTAAAATATCCACCGAGATATCTGGATTGTGTGAATATGATTGTTACCCACGAGGGCTGATGTATGATGCGTTCTTGCGAGGATGATAACGATGTTGATGAAAATGATAACCTTTATTTTTGTACACGTTATACTATAGCGTATTCTACTTGTTGTTCCGCATTAAAAAGAGTTAATTAGATGAGAAAACAGAAGCAAAAACTTAAAATTTAGCCCTAAAAAAGTAAGACCCAAAAAATACGACCGATATAAATTAGTGCATGTAATGAGAGAATTTTTTGCAACAGGATCCATTCCAATTTTAACAATTTTTCTATAAACATGAACTAACTTATTATTATACTTACTGCATCATAGTTTCGATTAAGAAACATTTTCACAATGCGTACGTTTCACATTTAAATATATACAGATGCGTTCTTTAGAGGAGAGAATTTTACATTTAAAAATAAATAACTGATCACACTTTTTACCAAAACCGTCTCATTCGCAGATAATTAAAATCAATGTTATCCCGCCGTCCTTGCTTATGCAAAATTAAAACACTCTAAACAAACCTAGCCAAGAAAAAAATAATAATTACCGTTACACACACGTTTTTATTCTTTGGTTTCCGCGTGCAGCGCAAGCAAACGTTACCATTTTGTGTCCAACTTTTTCTTTTCATTAAAAACGCAATCCTTCTGTTGAGCCATTTTTTTGTTTTGCAGTTTGTCGTTGACAAATGAAAATGAGATTATAAAATAAATTTGGAGAAAACAATTAAATATTTAAAAATATATGAGCCATAAGCGACTATGGAATATGGAAGGAATATGTCACGAGTTCACTTGAAAATGGTTTCAACGATTCACTAAAATAACCAACTTTCAATCAATCTCCAGTGAAGTCAAGTCAGTGAGTGAAAACTCTTCATGTAGCAGCACAGCGAGTTAGAATCTAAAAAAGAGAATCCCAGTCCATTTCCTTTTTCACCTTGTGTCTTAAAGGGAAAAAAGAAATGATGGACAACCGTACGTTGAAAAAATAAACTTGCTGAATATCATGCCGTGAAGGGTCATGAGTGAGTACTTGCTAATGTAATTCCAGAATGTACATCTTGATATGGGAAAAAATTTTGGTATTCCATTTTATAACAAAAAACGTAAATATAATTATTATCAAATTGCTAAAAAACAAATAAATTTATGAAAGAAAAAAACTGAAATCCATTTACTGTGCTCGCGTGTTGTAGAGGATGTTTTTGCCGTCGATTTTTAAATAAAAAATACAGAAATTTCTAGAGAACACAAATTATTATATACATTTAGCTTTTAAAAACAAAAAGTTATCTACATACTTAGGTATAACTTTTACTATAATAAATTATACAATACACGTTGTTTATGTTTTTATACCTGCCTGCAGCAAGCAACCTGGATTATTATACTACAGTTTAAGTATAATAATCCAGGTTGCTTGCTGCAGGCAGG